>JAANSO010000062.1:0-90884 GCA_036507315.1 Lepidocyrtus fimetarius | reverse complement strand
TTAGATCTATGTGTTAATTATTTTTGGCCAGGGGGCCCTAGCCTTATCAATAAACGGTTCCTGTGAGAAAATTTTTAAATTTGAAGCAAAATAGTGCAAAATTTTGCATTAAAATACAGTTTTAATACACAGATTGTGAAATTTCAACAACTTTAATTATTCATTGTTTGTTAATTTATTTTTTCTTAGCAAAATGGGCCCCCTGCCTGCTTGGGCCCCGGTGATTTTCACCGCCTGTCCCTGGTGTAGATTAGGCCCTGGTAATGCTAATTAATTATAGATTTTCTCTATATGTATTAATGTATTTCGCACAACTAAAACTTTCTACTCTTTTAACAGTGGCAAAAGAATAAACAGCATTTTGAAAGTTCATAAAAATATTTTGGGGTAATATTTGGCATCGATTTATTATTTTTCCGAATTGAATAAATTTTGGGTGACTAACGGCTGTATGTTATCTGTTTATTTCATTGTTATGTTAATTTCGTTAATAATGCAAATAGTTCAGTGAAGTTTCACTGGGGGCAATGTGTGACCTCTCAATTTATCTCCCAAGTAAATTCCAAATGCTCGATAGTTCCCGTAAATTGCAGCTTGATGCATTCGGTAAAGACTGGAGTACAATGCTTTTGCTCCTTTTCCTTTTATTTTTAAATCCAGTTTGGAGAGAATATTTTGCATTGTTCCTACAGCGTATGAGCCTCCCACCGCAACTATCATTCCTTGAGATGTGTAAACGAAGGGAGAAGGTGACCTTTTGTTGCGAATTACACTCCTTAATCTTTTCGCTAACCATTCTGCTTGTTGATGTGCGCATTGAGCGGATGCAGGCAATACTTTAGTATTGTCTTTGTAGTCTTTGCAATGAGCGCAATCCCCAATTGCATAAATATCAGGATCTTCCTTCGATTGAAGGTATTCATTAACAACTATTCTATTAATTCTGTCTGTTTCAAGACCAAGTTCAGATAGCCAATTTGGTGCCTTAATTCCTGCTGTCCAGATTCGCAAATCCTTTTCAATTAAATCACCACCCTCGACCCTAAACCCTTTATCGGTGACTCCTTGAATCAAGCACCCTGTTCTCACTTGTATACCTTTCCTTGTTAATTCGCTCAACGCACCTTCAGCCATGTGGGCTGACTCGGGTGCTGCGGCTAAAAGTGTTGGAGCTGCTTCCAAAATACTCATGTCTATGTCTTCAGGTCGTACTCGAGATCCGTACGACTTTATTTCTGTTAATGCGTGATGAATTGCTGCGGCAAGTTCAACCCCTGTCGCGCCACCACCCACAATCCCAATTTTGAATTTATCTATCTTTTTGAATTCCATTGCTAATGCATATCCTAAAACATTTTAGTAATTACGATTTTAAATGGTTAAAATGAAAAAATGTTGTTTTGTTTATTGTATCGTCGTAGGTATATTATGGTAATGATTTACAGACCTAACAGTCGTTTTCGTAAGAGCTCTGCATCATTTATACTATTTAGCTTCATGCAATGTTCATTAACTCCTGGCGTTCCAAAACTGTTGGTCAAACCACCAATGGCTAAAACAAGCTTGTCATATTCTATTTCTCTTGGCCCGCACACTACATTACCTTCCAAGTCTTGTGCTGCTCCTACTTGTATAACTTTCTTTTCACGATCGAGTCCCGTCATACATCCATAGAAGAATCGGTAATTGTTTCTGCTTGCATGTGCAAAATAATTTACTGCGTCCTCTCCATCGTTAAGGGCGCCTGTTGCTACTTCATGAAACAGGGGCTTCCATATATGAATCTAATATACATTTTTCTTGATTATGGTACATAAAGTTAAATGATTAAATGTCAGCAAAAAATTTTAAATCTAAAAATTCTCTAACAGGCGATCCGTCTGCAAGAGCTATTTTGGCCAAATTCTTTTTTCCTAAGGTATTTCCTAATCTAGTGACTAGTTCCAAACCACCTGCTCCTCCTCCAACAATTAATATTTTGGGTATTGTCTTCGATGCCATTTCTGTAAAGAGGTGTAATAACTTTGGATTATCAAATATATTCATTCAAAACAGTTTATTTGCATTGATGTATTTTGAAATACTAATTTCTACCTTATATTTTGGTTAAGTTATAAAATCTAATATTGTATTATGAGAAGATGGTGTCTTTCATTGCCCCATTTCATAAATAATAAATGTATTTCATGAAAATCTATCTGGAGGTAGGCTTTGCGTGAGGAAATCAAACAATTTTACCACAGTATTGCCATTGTATCATATTTCATTAAATTAAAAGTTATTCATAAAAGTGTCTCTAAGGCACTTTTATGTATTGGAGGAACAGACGCAAATACACAAGAGTGTTATAAAACTTTTCAAATGAATGAATTTATTCAACCGACAGTCAGTGAAACCCCTTGGCGTTGTTGCAAGCATTGTAATAGTCTGCTTCAATAAAAATGGCAACACCTAGGCCAAATAAGGATATTGGTGGCGGTGGCGGAGCTGCGGCTGCACCCACACCCACAAACAGAACTAATACCACTCCCACGCCTCCTCCTCCTGTGAGGAAAGACCCGGACCCGGTTCCAGATGTGATAGTACCGGAGGAGAAAGTGGAACCGGAACCAAAACCGGCAAATCCTGACATTGAAAAAGACAATTTGTCACAAATTTCAAATTCCAATCGAAGAAGCAAACGCTCATTTAAATTTGAAGGCAGCGTTGGTACGTCAAAATCAAGCTCATCTAGTGCTAAAGCTCAAACCAAGGCATCTGGCTTCTTTGCTGGTTCTTTCTTTAAAAAAATTTTGTCAATATGTCAATCGGTATGGAGGTATCTTCAGCAGATATTTACAATCTCATTGGTTAGGAAGCCAATTTCATTTTATAGAGCAGAAGACTTTACCACCAAAGGTGTCTAAAATTCCGTTGACTTTGTTTCATTTGTTCTATGCATGCTCATTATTTTTATCATTAATTACCGTTGACTTTTATTACTTTAAAAATTATAGGTGATCGCATTTACAATCTTAATGAGCAGGACAACGAGGAAACCTTAGACATGATAGAAGCTGCTTGTAACTACAGCGCAAGTACGAGTGCTCTGTTTGACAAAATCATTGATGAACGAAAAGAAAGTGCGTTGAGTAAGAAGAAAATGTCGGTTAGTTTGGATTTCTCTCGCCTTACTCCATGGAATGACAGCATGTTGGATAGATTGCAAAGCATTTTTCAAATATTTGATGGATCGGGAGACGGATTAATAGATTTTGATGAGATGTAAAAGTTTAGTTATATCTTTCGAATTTGAGTGAATATATGTAATGCGGTGAAAGATAGGATTGAAGTTCATTAAAGCTTTTTAAAGGTCGAATGTTATGTTGGAATTTGGCGATAAATCTGCAGCTGAGGGCAGACGCAAGGCATTTAACGGTGCTGACTCTCTTGGGAGAGGCGGTTTAAATTTCAATGAATTTGTTGAGGCAAGTTGACAGCCGATTGCTACTAATTATAAAAATAAAACTGATTATATAATTAAGTAATCGTATTGCATTTTTAGATGTTGTATCAAGTAACAGTACGATCTCCTGATCAATTTGATTCCGAAGTTGTTGACACTTTCAGGCTAATTGACAGAAACATGGCGAGAATCCGTGGACTGGATGTTGTGCAGCAGCTTCAAACTGGACTTTTTTAAGTGATCGTTGTGAGGCTGACCAAATCCATTATCAGTTTGTAAAAAGGCCAAGACGTAAAAGTGTTACGTTTTAGTATTAAAGTTAATATGTACGCAATATGTTCAATTTATATGGAATTAATAACTTATATGGTCACCTTTGATACAGCTTTAATTAAATTCGTATAGTATGAAAAATAATAGATAATCAGATAAATAACCAAATTCTTATGTGTATGTTTATTTGAAAAATAAACTTGTAATATCGGATAAAAATCAGTAAAACAACTCCACAACTACATCCACTATTACCACCTTGGCATAATATTGTGTATCTTTAAGCTGATATTACCCCAGAGGTTTAAATAATAAAGTGCTTACGTTCATTAATAGATTTATAACAATTTTAAACACACAACTCAAACAATGGCATCAGGAGACGAAACTTTAACCTTTGCTTTGGTACCTGAAAATGTCCAAACTTACCCCAGTGGAATTCTCAAACCAGAAATAGATTGTTTTCTTACCAGTCTTCCTGAACGGGTATCGAAATATAGATCGTACACATGTATCATGTACTAGTACTACTTGACATGTAATATGGAAGCAATCCCCCATCAATTTAATAATTTTGTTTCACAGGCTCGACTAAAAGTTTGGAAGTTTTTAAGCTCTACTGACTTGCTTAGCATTGGTGAAGTTTGTTCTGAGCTGAAAGAAGAAATTTCGGGTTTTATTTCAGCAGATTTCGAAGAAACAAGTGAAAAGGATTTCAGAAAACAGTCCTTTTTGTTATTCGTAAGCAAAATACTAAACGCTCAGATATTTTACATAATCCTAGAATTCACTGGTTTTATATTTACATTTAAATCTTATAGATCTTAGGATTTCCGGAAATTCAGTTATTTAAGTATTTGGACGCTTCGTCAAGACAAAACATGCGACTGGTGTGCAGAGACATGAAATTATCCATAGATTACTACAGTAAAATTGACTTCTCCACTGGTACTGTCAACAATAATTCTACTACTTATGATGTAATGAAGGGATACATGCAAGAAGTTGAAAACTATCTGGAGCATCAGCCAGTTTCAGATGAAAAGTCTTCGTTAACCCCATCTGATCTTACGCCTTTGTCCACAACAACAATATTTGATCTATACATACAAGTAAATATTTTCGTTGACAAAATAATCATTTATCAAATACAGTTACATACACAATAATAATTCTTTCAACTGTATTTTGAAAGGATCTAAAACGAATATGTAGCTTCCTACCAAACCGAGATTTATTATCCCTTAAAAACGTCTGCGTCGTTTTCATGAAGATAGTTGAAGAAGTGATCCAATATCCTTTCAAAGATTACAAAGAAACTTGCTATGAAATTAATTTAATGGATTTACCAAGTGAGGTAAGCTACTTGCAATTTTTGTAAAGAGTCTATAAGATTTTCAGGCTTGGCTTTATATTGTTTTTATTGCATTACAGATTCATGAAAAGATCTTATCATTTTGCCCTTCCCACGTACGACCAGTCTTACGTCTCGTGTCAAAACTAATGCAAGTCCAAGTTGACACTTTAGTTGGAGTCCCAGTTTACTTGAACGATAGAAAATGGAATTGGATAAATGATACCAGAGTTGGAACTATTCCCCCAGCTTCATCTTTAATTGTATGGAACGTTGAAAATCTCCAATCAATTTCCTACTTTATTTCAGATTGCAATTCCAGACTTCTTACACGGCTTGTGTTGGATGGCTCATTCCTTCCAAAAGCGTTCCTTTTAATTTTGAAATTGTGCAGTAATCTGCGGTATGTTGGACTTACGTTTGCGTTGGAAATGGGTTCCATTGAAGATGAATTCAAAAAGTCACGGAAAAAACCAATAGAATTGCATTCTTTGAGAGCACTCAACTTAAAAATGCAGGATAAAGATATTTCAGACAACAATCCACTTCGGGTTAACGGCTGGACATGGCTTAACGCATTTGAAATTATGAAACCCAGCATACTTTTCATTCCAAACCTGACTTCATTCTACATATGTGAATACAGTGTGGTAACCCACAATTTGCTATACGAGGTGGCTGATAAAGTTCTCAAGTTTATGGTGGAACATCGGCACACTTTAAAATACGCCGAAGTGATCTTAACAGGAACTTGCTTTAGAAGTTGCATTTGTCCGGCTTATCATTCTGAGGTCCCTGAAGAAGCTCTAAAAGGACTAAAGTTGTTAAAATATTCCTGCGATTGTGATTGGAGGATAAGCAGGCCTTTTAATTTTATTTTGGATCGTCAAAGATCCCTTCAGCAGCTATCTTTTTTCAAACTCTCCGATTGGGAATTCTATGCTGGAATAATTAATCAGAATAGATTGACTCTTAAATCTGTTACAATAGAAAAGAATTTGGCTCCAGTTATTGACCTTGCTGGATTTGCTTCTTGTCTGAATCTGGAATACCTTTGGATTTCAAAATGTGGCTCTTCAAATGTCACGCGAGATCATCCAACCGATCACATACTTTTCCGACTTCATTTCGACCCTTGTTTGAAAAATTGGGACCAGCTTCCAATTGGACTTAAGTCATTGCATGTTCTTGATCTTAATGTAAGTCCTTCTGAAATTATATCAATTCCCCATAGGCTCAAGAATCTGGAAGTTTTAGAACTTCAATTTGTGGGAAAATGGGATGGAAATAGTTTTGGATTTGAAGAAGATGCAATTTTGGAAATCCTAAGTCTACGAAAGTTGCAGTCACTCTTTTTAGAAGACATTCGTCCATTGAAATCTCAGAAAAAAGAAAACGATGCAATGATGAAAACGATTTCAAAGATCAATCTGATTCCCAACGGATTTGCTCCATTGAATCATCAAAGCATGATTGTCGCCATTTTAATTGCAGAGGCTTTTCCTTCGATTCATTTTATGCCAGAATGGAGGGACAGAGTAAAAAGTTATTTTACGGATGAACTCGTGGAGGTAGCGCTACCCAGTGCTCCTTTTACATTTGAAAGAATGATGTATATTTCTGACGACGAATATTTTGAAGCTTTGGTAGATGAAGAAGAAGAAGAAGACGAGGAAGAAAATATTGAATTTGAAGATGAACTTTTTCTTCAGATTAATGACTCTGATAATGAGTAAATCCAACCATAAATTTGTCGCAAAATCTGTTAGTACACTAAATGTGATTATATTTATTTATAAGTGACGAATAAAATTTTATACAATGGAGGTTATAGTTGATGAGCTATTGATTGAATAATTAAATAAAACGCATCAAAACATAGCTTCATCAAGATTTGATATGCAATATCAACCAAGCCTTAAGATCATAAAAGTAGTATTCCATCCAGTATGAATTTTCAACTATTTTGAGAGCAGTAGCCTGAAGAGACGATTCAATATCGTCTGCGACATTATTTTGTTTAATGTACTGAGAAATGAAGGACGTTATCTGAGATAAAAATTTTGTAAATAGAGTAAATTATTTCTAGGTCTTAAGAATTTAATTCGTCCATAGTATATTCTAATGGTTGGTTACAAACCTGAATGTCTAGTTTAGACAACGCTTTACTGCTTGCATAAGGTGCAAACGTGCTAATCATATAAGAAAGTGTTTTGAGTCCGTACCTAATGAAAGAAAATTAACAGAATAATTAGAATTTCATATTAAATCATAATTAAATTTGTGAAATTTGAAAAATAATACACATTAGAGCTTATTTTACATGTATGTAATATCTGCGTATTTTTCCTGTATAAAGTTCCATGATATATTTCTTGCCACAGAACTTGATATCAAACTTTCCAATAATAGACGTCCGTGCGCCCTAACATTAATGTCTTCATCATTTAGGTTAATCGTTTTGTAAAGTAGACTGTTGAATTAGGATAAGTATATAAATTTTACTTAAATTGTGTATTATACAATATGAACATGAAATTTTGTCCTTGAGAGACTAACTTTGTTAGAAAGTCCGTATTTTGATGACATGAAAGAGCTTTAATAACCAGAGTCTTTTGCCTTTCACATTTTGTTGTTTTATAATGTCTAAGAAGAAATTCAAGTATTTCCTGGTTGTCTACAATTGCAATTGCCGCACAATAAATTTGAGGTTGATAATCAGTTGGGACACTGCAAGTTTGTAAAAGACATAAGGCTAAATTTTTACATAAGATTCTACAACATAGAGAAAAAATCTTAAAATTAGTTTTAAAAGTACGGATTTGGTAGTTTCGGATTCGCAATCCATTGTTTGATCATTTCAGCAGCGTATTCTGTACAACTATTGTGTTCCAAAGCGCAAGCCCAATCCAGCAGTTGTCCTCTTAACATAATATTGGAAGGCGAATCATTTGGAGGTTGTCTAAGACCAAGTCTTTGCAAAGGAGGTATAACAAGCCGAAGCATGTATTTCTGTTCAAATAAATGCAATTCATAAAATTAATTAGAGCACAGAAATCAATTTGCAATGTCACATAATCCCTTACTCTAAATGGAGAAAGAATACTAGTATCACTCAGTTTTGTATATATAGGACGAAAGTTATTTAAAGCGGTTGTCCATACCATAAGATCGTCTTCTTTAGGCAAATACCTGTTATATATAAATCTAGCAAATATACCAATCTATATTTCATTTAAATATTAGTAACGGGCACTTACCAAGTCAAATCCATGGCGTAGTTTATGCTTATGTATCTTGCCATTGCGCTTCTAAAATAGTCGTCAATCATTTGTGATCTTGTTGCAAAGTTGAATGCTAAATCCAAACATATTTGCATCAAGGGTATTAACATTCAAAATGCCCTGCTTTTGTCATATTTTTCATTTAAAATTTTAACTTAAAAACAGGAGAAAGGTTAAAAATTTAATTGTGTACCTACCTGTATGATCCTCTTCTAATTGGTTAAGAATAAGATTGGTAAAGTGGTCGTCATATATCACCCTGTAATATCCTGATACGGTCAATATACTTTTATTTCCTTTTTTAAACTTAAAATAGTTATATTATTTCTAAAAATAAGATTAAGTACCTCTGGCTTCTGGATTTACGATTATCCATTCACTTGTTGTTGTTCCGATGTTGAAGTATGTAATAACTGTAGCATTGTCCATCCTTGTAATTGAAGAGAGTAAAATAAAGAAAAGAGTAATTTATTTTGCATCATGAACGCTTTAAAACTGCGAATTAGTTTTACCAAAACTCAGGAATTGAAGAATTTGCATTAAATGTTGGACGGGCCTTTGTAAGGTACCATATTGGAACATACCAGAGACCAGCTTCAATGTTATAGGAACTAGGGTGGTGGATGAATCGATGCTGTGGAGTATTTTTTAAAATATAATTTGACTTGACAAACTATACTTAAAATTAATCAATTACTGAAGAAAGTTTCGTTCCATATATAGAATTTAAATTGTACCTGAGATAAATAAACGGTATCGTTATCAGCTCGACTAACTCGGATCACAGGAAATCCTACAATTGATTAGAGTTTGTCTTTAGCGAGTCTCTCACAGAGTACACTCTGACATGCATGGTCAAATATTGATTTTAATTATGTACCTTTCATTTTTGTCCAAGTATCCATGATTTCTTTTACCGTGTACTGTGTTAATGTACCGTCCGTAACAGCTTGATCTGTCATTGCTTGAAACAAATCATCTTGAACGGTTGTACTATATTGGCTAATTAAATAGAGTTATCAATTAAATCAAGACATGACAGTTGAAAGCGTAATTTTTACTTTACTGTCGTTTGAAGTAAATCTTTAATGCATTAAAGAAAGTTGCTTGAGTAAGAAAAGTTGCCATCATTCTTATTAAAGCTCCTGCTTTATCATATTCAATTTGGAACGGAGCATATGTCACCCTATCCATTTCCGTGCCATGGACGGGAAGGGAGTTTGGCCCTTCATCCAGAATCATGGCCCATTGAACAACGTCAATTACCTGCAAATATGAATTTGTATTATTTGCGAATATGTTTTTCTCAAGTCGTACTTAATTTCTCTGATCAAGTTAAAAGTATCATAGTGCCCCACAAAACGATCTCTTGCACGAAAATCTTCTCCAGAAATTTGTGCCCCAACAAATTGAAAGTATCTTCCAAATCCTTCATTCAGCCAAAAGTCATTCCACCCTGGGGAAAGGTAAGAAGGTTATATTTGCTTAAAATTTTGCTAATTTAAAAATTAGAGCATAAGACAAAAAAAAATTTAATGAAGGAGACTAATTACATTCACAAGTAACAAGGTTTCCAAACCACATATGAACGTACTCATGAGCAATCACTGCAAAATATAAATTTTTATTTAATTTCATGGCATAATACAATATGATTTGCAAACAATGTAATATAGCGGATTTACACCAGGCAGCATTCCATTTTTCAAACTGTGTATTTACAGCAAGATCCCAAACAAGAAAAATCGGTCTAAATGTTACTCTGTAGCATCACCAGAAACAAGTGTAATGTATAAAAATGTACATTACAAAATTGTTTGAAATAAAATTGGCGTGTTGGGATTTTGGTTACTTACAATCCCATTTGTTCCATTCCCCATACTAGAAACAAAATTATAAATCTTAAATGGCAGTATCCAATTAGGATTTATTAATTACCTATTTTAAACTTACAATCCAATGACGGTACAGCAAAATTTTCCATTTTGTTAAGTGGGTATGGAAAATCGAACAATTCTTCATAGAATTGTAAAACATTTGCTGAAGCTCCAGCAGAAAATTTAACGCTGAATCACGAAAAAATTTTCTTTAAGTAAATGTCTTTTCATAAATGGATTTTTATTAAAAGTAAATTATTGAAAAAATACTTTGCATTAGTTTTGCTGGCTTTGGATACCCACGTCCTGATGGGAAGTCTGTAGATATTTGGCGAAGTTTCTTCCTCATAGTCAGACGCTACAGCAAAGCCAATGGTATAAATTGGAAGCTTGACTGTTTTCTTGTAGACGTCCCAAACCCATCCTGGACAGTCCGGTCTAAAATGCATCGTATTAAAGTGTTTTGTTTGAGTAATTTTAATCATACTATCGTAATAGTGAAAAAAGTTAGTAAGAATTTGTACATTGGTTCAGGATTTCCAATTCTTTCCATATTTGAAAAACTGAAACACACATAAGGTTCTGCATTTACAAACAAAACGATTAATTTTTCGATTTTATTACAAAATATTAACCTTCTATAGTTTGATTTTCTGCCAATTTTTATGCTAAATGTGGCTTTAAATAGTTTGGACGGTTCATCTAAGCAAGGGAAGGTTTCACGGGCGTATGCTTTCTGAAATTGCGTTACAGCTAAAGTTTTAATTTCCCCATCAGAGCCTTTATACGTAGCTCTATAAAGTCCAGAGACTCTCACTGCAGGATCTGCAACAATTGCTTTAAATGGTATTTGCAGCAGATATTCCCCATTGATTGTCAAGTCTCTATTAAAGTAAATAATGTAAAAATTTCGGTCATCATCTTCATCTTGATTGTAACCGGTGAGTTTGACCATTGTAGCATTTCCCAAGTTTGCAATCTGCAATGGTCAACAAAAATGACATTAGAATGTCAGTGCTGGTGTGTATATTTTTATGATTTAATTATGTTAATTTTTAAATCAAGATTTTACTTTAATTTTCGGAAAATAAATTTCCAAGTACTGAGCGTGGAGCGTAACAGAACTGGTAGCCTGTAAACATTTTATGTGTATGGTAACGACGCCAGGTGCCCTGTACAGATCTTCATCGCCAGGGTCTAATATGGGTCGAATTTCTAGATCATAATGCAGAGGAGAGATAGATTTTGGCAAGCGGTAACTTCCGGTGCCAATCACGGTTTTTATGGAAGGTTTAGTTTTGCTAAAAATTCTAAATTCAACCTAACAATGAATAACTAGATTTTAGCTCGGTCGTTAATATTAGTTAGGTATGTATTTATAATATTTGGTATCTCTTCACCTGTCCATGACCCATCGGTACATCGGTTTTAAGAGGCTGCAATCCACAGCAACCATTGTAAAAACACAAAGATATTCCAAGAAACCTCAAAACATATTTGAATAGCATTTTCTTCTCTCTTTTAACAATACATATACCTAGCAGAATTTTCAGGAAAGCTTAACTTAAATTGATTAAATTGCTATTTTTACAAGGTGCTATCCGAGGCCATTTTAATACCACCAGCTCAATAAAAACAAACTAATGCCAAGTAATAATTTGAAATGATTGCACATGCACATTATGCATTTTGAATTAAAAAAGTAAATTACTCATTTACAATTATAATGCATTTTTGTAAGTTCAAGTTCACAGTGGATTTGATTTTGATGACGGCACGTGCATTTATACATTTATCCTGAACACATATAACAAACTAACGGTAAGAGATTCTTATTAGGTAACTATTTATTCTTAAATGAATGCAAGCTTTGTTCGTAATTAAAGATTTTAGTTCCATAAATTGCACCATGTTTTACGTAAATTGTTCTCGAGTTCTACAGAAACTCTATCATCGTTATTGTAACTTTATCATCGTTATGTAAAAAACAAAAAAACCGTTCTTTCCAAATACTAAATCATATAGTTTGGTGCAATATATGTTCTTAAGAAAAGTACGATCTGTCTGTGATGATAATAATGATATAATGAGTGATACGTAGACATAATATTATTCACGTAAATAAAAATCAGTTATTATTCTGAACATGATTAAAGCGGTGGTGGCATATATAGCATTAAACAACAGTAAAAACATCAATTTAACAAAAGAAGTAAAGGAACTTGTTTTAATTGCTGTCTTATTGTCCTCACATATTATGTCATTAAAGTGAAGAAATAAAATGGAATGTAAGTAGTTTTTTAACCTTTGACCCACCGTATATAGCACTTTTTCTGTAAGCATTATAATAGATCTTCAAATAATCCATTCATGAAAGAGTTAATACCACTATACTAGCTGAGTGGCTGTCTAATGTTTTACTTAACGAAAGATCATAATGTCTAATTTAATTAATTTTCATTTAAACCTGGAGAATAATCAAAATTGAAATGTCATAGATGAAAAATAAAATATAACTAATGGTAAAAACTAATATACGAACATACCTACTTTTAGAAAGTTTGAAGACTTTGGATGAGATTGTGACTTGTGATAACAATTCAAGATGCATTTATGACAGCTTTTAATAAACGACTTCCCTTCAAAACTTACAAAGGCATATGGTATTTGCTGCTCTGTGACATCTAAAAAGACTTCAAAGGGGAAAACTGACTTGGAAAGATAAGTTTTCCTACTACGTTTTGCAATTGTGGTGTTGATATAGTGTAAATATAGTTTTATTTTTAATTTTTTTTTATGAATGTAATGATTGGGCTGTGGCTACAACCTTGTTGGTTACATTTGAATACCTCTTTATTTAGTTGATTACGGAAGAAAACTGAACTGAATTATAAAATTTGTTAATATTAGCTTAGAATTTAAACCTTAAAATATTGCTCATTGGTTATCTATGTACAAATATTTTAATTGATTTAATTTTACAATATGGTATATTTTAACCTGAAAGTTATGTAAAAAATAGTATTATGCAAACTCTATGAAATAAACTAATTGTTACTGTATTTAAGAAAATGTGATTAAAGTTATAACTATTCATTAAATCAAAAACTACAACAGCATACAATTGATTCCATATCAAAAAATCATGTGACAAGACAAACAAACTTTCTTTTACCATGCTCCAAAGGGTTACGATGATCCCAAATACTTATACATTCTCTGCAAAGTCACTTTTGAGCATTCATAAACGTTATTTTAGACCATCTCATTGCATTGTAAACTTGCTATCGTTGCCATAGACATAAAACATAGGTTATGTTTAATGAAAAATTGTTGATTTTATGGAACAAGTTAGCAAACCACGCATCGTGTCAGTCAATTTCTCTTTTTGAAACTTTTCCGATTTTAACCGTGATCAATTATTTAAGTGCGCTCACCTTTGATAAACTATCGTTAAAAAATATTCCCTCCATTACTCCAATTCATCTTCAACTTCAAGGAATTTGTCAACCAGTACATCCTCAACTTCTAAATTTCGACTTTTTTTTCTGAAATGAGTGACGAGAAGGTCAAGAGTAAGAAATCCAAGGCTACATTCCAGGCAGGTTGCAAATCACCCATTGAGATTGACTTGCAAATCAGTGAGACCCCTTTAGGTAAACATATAATGCAATAAATGCAAATGTTATTGCTAAAAGTTCCTTAATTAAGATAAGTACATAATGAATTGTGTCATTTTCTGTTTGCAGAAGAGAAGACTAAGCAATCACGCCGCAGCACATCTCGCGGACGCAACCCCTCATCCAAGCAGGTGCAAATTGAATCTGACCGCAAGCCTGAGCCAGAACGTGTACCGGTCGATTTGGAAGAAAGTGACGAAGAGGAACAACAAGTGCCAAACAAACCAAAAAAGAATTCTCGTTCAAAGGCAAAGATGAGAGAAAGTTTCTTTAGAATGGGCGATATGCCGGAAAATCTACGTTGGCCATTTTACGTCATAAGGGAAAATTGGCAAACCATTCTCATTGTAGGAGTTTGTTGCATGTATCTGAAAGGGATTCCACCACCAAGTAATGTGGATATCATCGTTCCTTCCAACAATCCAACGACAACGGATTCATTGGCTATTGATGAAATGCAAATTGACCTTCTTCCATTGATTGGAATGAAGACTGATCTCAGATATGTAGATAAGCTGCTTGAAGGTCGCCTGAATGAAAATGAAACTGTTATGAAGATATCGGATGTGGAATTACCCACAATTGAAAGAATATTGGGCCATATGAAGTACTTGGAAAATCTTATTGCACAAAAGAAGAAGGTTGAGGAAGCTGTCGCTGCTGCTGCTCAATCGGAAAATGCTGAGAAATTAACTGAAAATCAAAGCGAAGCAAACTCTACCTCTTCAAACGAAACCATCAATTCGGTTTCAGACACCATAAACCTTGCTGAAGCCATTGCTCATATCACCCAATCGATTAAAACCTTGCAAGAACAAGTTGGGGAAATGAAGCAAAGACAACACCAGACTGGAGCTAAAGTGCAAGAAACTGTGGGACTTGCTGATGATGATGGAATGAAGAATGAATTGGAAGAGAATAAGGCTACACCGAAACCGGAAACTACCACATCTCCGGTTCCTTCAGCTGAAAACTCATCTCATCTTAAGAAACAGAAGCAGCATAATCAATCTCTGGTGCAGGAGCAGAAATCAACATCCATCTCTGCTATGTAAATTCTTTCAGTTCAAGTGCCCATGTCAAGATGATTATATCATTTTATCAGCATTTTCTTACTATCGTGTCATTATACAACTTTTTTATTATAAAATACTAGTCTTACTATTTTATTTTTATTATGTGTGCAAAATTCAAAGAATCCCCTGAAATCATGTAATTAGTGAAATTCAAAAAATAATAGTGTAATATAATAGGTGGTAGTAAGTAGTAGGTACGGTATACCTGTGTACCAAATTCAGAATAAAAAATAAAGGGTTTGTTAAAAAATACTATTTCCTCCTGATAAGGCATTCTTCTTTTAGTCGTAGTAAAGTAACCAAGTATTTCCAACATCGTTTAGCACAATTTTAAAGTTGGCATTCCTCTATCTATTCGTATATTTGTAATTTTATTTTGATCACAAACAACACGTTTGCTATAATGCACCCTTTGCTACTATTTTTGTGTTAGTAGTACATATCAATCACGGGCAACCTCCAAGCCAGACATTTGGTAGTAGCTGTAGATACATTTTGATGCAACAATTAAACAATTTTTCAATCGAAAATAAATGGCATTTGGATTTTGTGATTTGGTTTTTTTCACGCAACACTTTTACTTTTTCACTCACCTTCATTCGCGACACATCATTCTTCTTTCAACGAATTTATCACAATGCACGGAAATTACCCGGTAGAAGCCATGTATGCAAACGAAGAAATCCCACAAACACTGATAGAACGCCTTCGCTGTCAGGCAGGAAACAAGAAGTTGGACCTAAGCTTATGTAACCTCAAACAAGCACCGGTAGATTCCATCAGAATATACTTTGGGGCAACACCGGAATGGCTTGACTTGTCCTACAATTCCATACGATACATCACTCCCAAATTCTCAATCGAATTGATTAACATCACGAAACTGGATTTGAGCACAAATCAGATTAAAAAACTTCCAGACAACTTTGGAAGCTTGAGAGACCTGATCTATTTGGATATCCATAAAAACAAGGTAGGTTAAAGTAAACAATAATTGTGCGGGCTTTTGAAAAAATAATGATTCAATAATCTTATCACTGCACTGCTGTTACAGTTGGAAACATTGCCTTTGTATTGAGTATGGGAGAGATGACTCGACTTCAGTACCTCCGCTTGTCAGACAATCCCTTCAGAGCTCCACTTAAGGATTTCTTGGGAAAAGAGGGGAGGAATCTAAATGGAACGGCTTTGGCCGAGCTTGTGGTATCCTTTCTTCAGGAAGTGGAGGTTGCTCACTCAAAGTCACCCCCTCCGACATCCTCCAATATCAGCTCTACTACAAGTCTCACTAGGAGTCGACGAAGCTCAAGACTTCATTATCGTAAACGAAGTTCGACGACAAAAGGTTTATCGTCAAAGGACTCGAGTGACAGCGATGTGGATGGGACCACTGATAAGCTTGAGAAGGATCCCACACCGTTTACATTAACAGATCCAAAAGATTTTCCATTGTTATGTAAGAGGCAACCAGAAAAGTCTCCAAAGCTCAAAGAGGCAAACCAATCACAGGAGCCAGCAGTCTCAGGTTTGTCTTGATTTATTGAATTAATTGTGTATGTAGAACACCTCTCCCCTCCTCTCCTCCTTCATCAGCATTAATAGCTAAAACCATACTCAATGATTTTACTTTCCATTCTGATTCAGGTCCTTTTGCAAGAATTTGCAGATTCTGTTTGCTTACTGCGCTCTGGATTGTGATTGTCCCTATCCTTCTTGCCTACTTCATGGACACATTGTACCTTGATAATTTCGTGCAAGATTATCCTAACCTACGTTGGTTTTGGAGGAATCATTATAAGAGCGTACATGAATTCGTTACTCCGGTCGCAGATAGATTACCAAGAATTTGATGCTTTCTACCTCAAGGGACCTCCTCCTCCAATGTTCGAAATTCATACAGAAGAAGGAGGAATTTTTTCGTGGCTCCCACAATTCATGAAAGACTTGTTTTAATTATTCTCAATAGTACATGAACTTTTACAAATTCTTGTTATAATTGACACATAACAATCAAGACATTTTGAAACGCTGGCCGAGGTAGGCCTCCTCAACATTTATCTATTTATGAATGATATTAATGATAATAAATCAGATCTGAACAAAGTATGAAATATGACATTGTGTCTGAGTAAAAATCTTTAACCTAATCATAATTCAATTCTAATAATATTTATAATTTACTCATTCTCATTTTCCTCCATTGCGGACAAAGGCATTTCACTTAATCGAAAAATAAACTCAAACAGATACATTTATATTTATTTACATGCAATAACCTCCAGGCAAATTAATTGTGTAAGTAATATTCTCGCAAATCCATCGCCATGCAAAGAAAGCTACAAATATCCCATAGCGTAATAAGGACAAATAACCGAAGTATTGTGAGAAAGTATGTTCCATAAAACCAAAAGTACATTGCTCGAAAATCCCGGCATCCTTCCTAAGATATCATTGTTTCAAATCTTATTAATGTAAATTAATAGGCTATGTTCAATAATAATTTAACAGCAATTTAATTACAACGCATAGAATGTGCTCTTCGCAAATCTCTCTCAATTCATCAATAGCATCCCATTAATAGCCAGCTTTTGTAAAATCATCTCGGGTTTTCATACAAAGCAAATTATTCTCAACAATCGTTCCCTTCACTTTGGTCAACAAATGAGGAGTGGCATACACGGGATATCCGATAGAAATAAAAAAGGAGAAGGTAAGGCAACACGTGCCAAATAAGATGAAGTACATGTCAACCCTCTTCGTAGATCCGATCTTTGAACTAACACATTTACGATGATCATGACCAGAATGTCTGCACCAAACATGATAAAAAACCAAATGATAACTGTTTCTCGAACAGGAAGCAGAGCAAGAATAATACGAAAGTGCCCCATGCCGGCATACACAAAAGATAAACGAGAAGCTCAACCAAGCTAGAAGTCTAGATAAACCATAATAGTAAGGTTAATTTATATGCAAAACCTATCTAGTATCAACACTAACACTTACAGAACAGCTAAAAAGACAGAATACTTGTTAGAAGTCTTCCAGTATGATTTCCCTTTGTTTAGGATTCCCTCGAATAACTTCCGGCTTTACAATAATATATGGAAGATAAGTGCGAGTAGTAGGAGTATGCCGTTTATGTCTGTCTGGGATTAGCAATGAAACCTCTACCATATAGCCTAGAGCTTCCAAAATTGATTCGGTGGACACTTGGACGCCATCATCAACTAAAATATTAGAGGCTGAGGGGAGAACATCAACAGTTTTTGACTCTGGATCTGGATGGATTCGAATAGTATGGTAAACCAAATCGAAGAATTATAAAGAAATAATATAATATGCATATTAGTACGCATATATGCGGATTTCAGTTAACATAAAATAGCACTTTTCAAAGTTAACATGTATAGAAGTTATTTATACACGAACAAATGCTAATTGTTTTCTTTAGTAAATAAAACTTAAATTACGTCATTTGTCGGAACCATTTTCTTTAGCTTTTCCTTGAATCTTGAAAAGGATGGTCTTTTCTCTGGCGCTTCATAATACCCAGCACATTTAACATCAGTTCATAACTGTAATTCAAAACCATTTGTAAAAACTTCTCAAAAGAAAATTCCAAATCTCCACACGTCCTAATGTGAGGAAAAAAGTCGTCTGTAAGAGGTTCTATTGAGAAATTACGCCACGGAACGATTCTTTCTTGAAGCTACATAGAAAGAATCAATTTTATTCTATTTTGGGGTAATATGCCACTTGGTTCAACAAAGTAATTGTTCTTACTTGGTTTGTAATTGTGCGAGTGCTGTTATGATGGGAACGTGAAACTTGGCAATCCCATGGATACTGTTAAAAATTATATATATTTCTAAAAAATTAGAAATTAATTTTGATGAAAGTGATCTCGACCTATTCTCTTCAAATTCGTTTTTGAAAAATATCAAAGTCATCCTCCTAATTCATTTTAAACTACATTTCCCATCATTATCATAAATTAATAAGAAAATAGCGACGCACCATTTGAAGTAAAGCAAAAGTTAGTAAAAATGGCTGGTTTGTCGTTAACCGAGATAGAATCCTTTCAGGAGGATGGAAAAAATAACAATCAACTGGCCCTACCTGAGGTGGTTCTGGGTCGAATTCATTCACAGAAAGGAGAACAAAAGTTGGATCTCAGTTTGTGCAGGTTAAAAACTGTACCATTAGATGAAATTCGAGTCTATTTTGGAGACCCGGCTTGTTTGGACCTTTCCTTCAATATGATTTCTCAATTGAGCGTCACTTTCGCCCAGAAAATGACAAACTTGCGGAGATTGGACTTGAGCAGAAATTGCCTGAAAATGCTGCCAAATGACTTTGGAAACTTGCGCAATCTGGAATTCTTGGATCTTCGAGAAAATAATGTAAGGATACGCAGAAAGTGCTTAGATCCTACATAATTCTATTTTATACGTTGCCTAAAGTAATGTATTTTCTCTATTAAATGTCTAGTTGGAGAAGCTGCCCGTAAGTATGAGCAAGATGGAAAAGCTTTACTACCTAAATATTTCCGAAAATCAGTTTCGCGCCCCACTCAGTAACTTTCTGAGATTGGAAACCGTGAGGGAAAGTGCAGAAAGAAATCTTGGAAACGTTGCTAATCACGTGGTCAGATTCCNCTTTCTGAGATTGGAAACCGTGAGGGAAAGTGCAGAAAGAAATCTTGGAAACGTTGCTAATCACGTGGTCAGATTCCTAAAGGAAATTGAACAAAGGACGTCACCAACTGCAGCTGGAGATGCTCTCCCAGAAAGACCAAGGTTAATGGACCGGAAGCGCAGTGTGACATTTGACTCTGCCATAACAAGTCAGGACCGTGTGACTATCAATGCACTCTTTCCTGACGGATCTTCTACTGACGAAGAAAAACTGAATGAGTACCAAACACGAGCAGACTACGAACCCCGATCTCGCCGACCCAAGAAAAGTAGTCGAATGACGACTGCTTCAAATGTTGCTGGAAGCCCATACCTTAAAGGTAAGCCTGAATTAATTAAAAAGAAAATCACTCTTGATTCTCAAATGAGTGTTATTTTTAACAAATAAATTGTTGTCATTCTCAATTGTTATAGATTCCGGGCGAATAATGGAACGAATGACGGGGATAGGGTGCTTATTCGGTTTGATGGCTTTGACTCCACTAGTCCTCTCATTCATGGTTGGATCAGCATATCTGGATGCAATTGCAGCAAAGGACAAGGATGGTTATTTTGCGTACATTTGGACCTACTATAAAATTGTGCACTTCTACGCAGAATACTTCTGCTGTGGTGTGAGATTACGGGCACCCCTTTTTGTTCCTGGCCAAATTCCTGAAGAGGTTTCTCAAACCGGCTTTTTTTATGCTTTCTTCACCTCCATCGCCAACATGTTCTCGTACATCTATAACTTTGTTATATAGAACAAATCTTCCTTTACATTTTCACTCCAGCCTATTCACTGAAACCATTTCGACTGCTAATTTTTATATATTTTGTAACGGAAATGCAACACATCTCTTAATGTCACCCAATCATAAATAAATGAGTTTGAAATAAATGAATACCTACTTGAACTAAATACATATGATGCTTGATTGAACTTTTTTTCAACCTTCGACCGACGGGTTTTTTTCTACACATATTTTCGCAATATACTAACGATAAGTTTGGTTTATTTATTGAGTTATAGGATAATTAAATTATCATACATCCTTTGTAGCCTAATATCTGCGGGACTGTTTGTAACAGACAGAATCCTGGAACAGGCATCATTCCCTGCTGATCACTAACTTTTTGATCAAGCTGCATAATTATTTTCAATTTTGTTTCTGTTCCAGTCTTTGTCGATGCTTAAGCGTTTTAATTCAGTGGCATACTCGGGGGGTTACTCCCTTCTTTTGTATAAGCAATTCTCGATTAATTAGAATTTTTAAAGTTTCAATATTTTATTTCTCTGTTGCTCCAAAAACTGAATTCTTGATTGGAAAAGATGTTTAAGATAATGCAAAATAACAAAATTTTGTTTGCATGGGCTTGATAGTAAAAAATTATGTATGTTGATTTGTTTTTATTTTCGAGAAAAGTATTTGTAAAATAAAAGTACAATTTTATTTCATATTGAAATAACAATTTTTAATAGTGTACGCTTCAATACTGAGGTTTGACTGTATTTATCTTTCTTGACATATTTAGTGTAGTTTTAACTGTGGCAAAGCAACATGCCTTAATTTGTCCCCAATCCACAGTAATATTGCTCTTGTCCATCCATATAAAACGGCTTGGTGCATTCTATATAAAGAAGAGTAAATTGCTTTAGCCCCTCTCCCTTCCACGTAATAGTCCCTTTTGGGTCCAACAATCGCAGCTAAACTACCAACTGCCGTTCCAGATCCTAATGAGACAAGCATTCCCTGAGGTTTGAATATAAACGGATCACAATTTTTATTTGTTAAACGAGCTTCCAGCATTTTTGTAAGCCACTCTGCTTGTTGATGAGCGACCTGAGCTGTCGCAGGCAGACATTTAGACGAATCGGTCCCCCAAGGTGTGCATGAACAATCGCCCAGGGCATATATGAAGGGATCATCTAATGTCTGAAGATTTTCATTTGTTTTAATTTGATTGAATTTGGTGACTTGCAACCCCAAACCTTTTAACCAGTCTGGAGCTTTAATTCCTGCTGTCCAGATTTTAATTTCCTTTTCGAGGGTGCTACCATCTCCAAGTACGAAACCGTTGTTTGTGACGGACTTTATCATACAATTTGTTCTTACATTTATATTACGCTTAAGTAGCTCATCTGTAGCGAATTTTGATAAGGATTCATGGCTACCGCCCAATATTCGTGGACCACCTTCCATGATTGTCATTTCAAGTTGTTCTTTAAAAATATTTGCACCCTAAGTTCGCAATTCACAAATTGTATGATGAATCTCTGCTGCTAATTCCACACCTGTAGCTCCACCTCCAACTATGCCGATACGAAGCTTTGGAATTGGAGCTGAGCCCATTACAACAGATAAAGCTTGACCTAAAGGTAGAAAATATGCTTTAAATTGCGTCTTGACTAATGTTTTTGTCTTTTACAAAATGTATATGAAGCCTAATTACCTAGAATACGCTTTCTCAAGTATTCCGCATCTGCAGGAGTATCTAGACAAATACAATGTTCCTTAACTCCTGGAGTGCCAAAGGCATTTGTTGTACCCCCCACAGCCATGACAAGAGTGTCATATCGGAGTTCTCTTGCCCCAGCAATTTGTCTACCATCCGTATCTACAAGTGGACTTATTTTGATAACTTTTCGAGCCCGGTCTAAGCCATACATGTAACCAAATTGAAATTCATAATCCGACCTATGACCATGTGAAAAATAATTCAGCTCGTCCTCTCCTGTATTTATTAGTAATTTATTTTTATTATTTTTATTATTTTTATTATTATATTATTATTTATTTATATAATTAATATATTTAAACCTGTATTTAACGATCCTGTTGATACTTCGTGTAACAGGGGCTTCCAAATATGAGTTTGAGCTCCATCCACTAATATAGGTTGAATCAACCTCTTTCTTCCTAATTTTGTTCCTAAATGTGTGATCAATTCAAGCCCACCAGCACCTCCTCCCACAACCACTACGCGATGCAGCGAAGACAACATTTTTCCAAATCGGCTCTACAATTTCAAAATTTATCCATGGTTTGATTTAAAATGAAAAATTTCACAGGGCTAAATACTAAATGCTGTTGGCATTATTTTTAAAGTTTGAAATTACAATTTTAACCTTTATGACTTACTTTTACATGTGACCACAATAAATATCTGGGCTATTCCTTATTCCACGTGACATTATCTATCTTCCGTATCTTCTCCTGAATGCAATTGCAAAAAATTTATCATGTAGAATATGTATACTGTTACACATTCGTACATAAGATATTTGTTACATATAGGTGAAAATAGCAGAAAGCTCTACTTTCATTTTCCACATAAAAAGAATAAAGTTTATGAGTTGAATGAACGTAGAAAGGATTCAAACAAAACTTCTTTCATATTCTTAAGCATGATGTAATCCTACCGGTAAAGTTACTTCAGTTTTTGTTTTATTTCAAATCAGTACTACATAAATAGTAGCTATATAAATGCATGCAAACAAATCTATGCACTTGCAGATTTGTCCAAATTCCTGTAAATTTTGTTCTATATGAAAATGAAAAAACCATCATTACTGCAATTTTCTATAAAAGTCTTGCTTTTTTAATGATTTTTATAAAATGGAACACCAGAGGACATCAAATTTCTTTGACAAATTTCATATAAGAAATTCATTTTTAAATCATGCATTCATTCTATAGATTGATACATGGCCCGACAAACTTTTGAATCTATATAGACTTTGTTAATACATACTACTTGTACTTTTTTACTTTTTTAGAAGCATGTATCTCACTTTTTGCTCAAAAGCAAATTTCATTGTTCTGCATAGAATTCCTATGATCCTGCTGGAGTTGTACGTGCTTTACTAATACGAGATAAGAAATATTTGTTTTGACAGCGTCAGCAAAGTAAAAGCAGACCGACACAGCTGCTTAGTTGCGCCAACTTGTACTTTTGTCATGAATAAATGTTGCAAATTTAATGAAAATTTAATTAAAAACGGTTTAAAATGTCTGATTTTAACCTGGAAGACCTTCGAGGTCAGCAATTTGATGTAAATTCTTGGATAAATAAAGTGCTGGGTCCTTGTAATGGAGAAAATAGTGAGAAAATTGATGTATGTATCTTTAAAACAATAATTTGATTTTCTTGTTCTTTGTGTATGATCTGAAATGATTCTTTATTAATTGCAGGTAATTGTTCAAGGAATCTCATCAAAAATACAGAATGAAATTGGAAAAACATCTTTAAATGTTGAAAAATTAACGCAACAGGTACTTTATAATTATTTAGTTGAATTTGATTTTTGTATTTCTCATGTATTTGTATTTTACTGTTCATTATGGTGTAGATGATGGTGCAAGTTCCGAGAGTATCAAAGGAATTGGAAATGACGTATAAAGAAGTCCAACATTTACAAAACGAGATTGGCACCGGTTTCAATGAAGCTGAAAATGTAAGCTTGTTAATTATAAACCATGCCGGTATTAAGACTCAGTGTTTCCAACATGTATTTATTACATCTAGGTCCAAAAGAAAACCACTGCTTCGATGGCCAGTTTGGAAAAATTGGATAATTTAAAGACTAAATTAGCGGCAACTTCAGCAGCACTCCAGGAAGCTGATAAGTGGACATCCCTGGCTAAGGAAATTGAGCAGGTAAAAAGCATTTAATTTCATTATCCAATAGATGGTAATTTTTAATTTATAAATCTAAACTAGAAACCCTTTTTAAATGATCTAGGTGTTGGATGCAGGCGATGTTATGAAGTCGTATGAATGTATTGTGGGGATGGAGAAAAGTTTATTGGTTTTGGATCAGGCAACAATGGAAGAGCGGAAATTGATTTTGGAGGAAATGAAGAACCGCCTTGAAGCTCTTGCTACACATCATTTGATTCATGCCTTTGACACAAACGACACGGGTAAAACAATAAAATGATACCTAAACTCTCTGAACACTCTTTTAATTATAAACCTTTTAACGGGATATTTGCAGAGAAAGCTCAAACATTTTACCACATGTTTGTAAATTTGGAACGACAGCAGCAATTTATTAAATATTTTCAAAACTCAGAGAAAATTAAGCTTGCTCAAGAGTGGAGAAATAATGTTGAATTAGTTCCATTTAGAGAAGCTATTTTAAAACTGTATGATGGATTAATGGATCATTTGCAACTTAAGGTAAATTTTTAAGAATGGTCACTTATCCTTGTATTACATATACTTAACTTGACATTTTCTCTTCTGTTTTAGTTAAATTGGTGCAAAACAATCTTCTCTGAAGAGCAAGTCGGAAGATCAATTGACGTTCTCGTAGAATTATATTCTGATCTGCTTTCTTCGTTAGAGCCAACAATTCAGTATTGCTTTGAGGTAGAAACTCGAAAGGAACCATTTATAGACCTTTTGTTTCATTTTAATCAAAATACGCTGAGATTTATTGACAACTTTCTGCATTTTACTGAAACGAGTAAGTTCTGTTAACCAAAGCTGGAAAATATTTTAAAATGCAATTATGTGAAATTGATTTTCGGGCTTCTTGACGGAATTTGTAGATGGAGGAAGGCCAAACATTCAAAAGTTTAAGACGCTCACGGCTACTTTAATGACACCATTTTTTCAACAGTATTCTCGGTATGGTAAACATCACGAATCTATGGTTGTGAATAGAACTCAAGCAGCAATCGCAACTGTGGTCGGTGTTACCACTAGCAGCAGTGTTGACCAAACTACTGCTCTCCAAGAAAAAATTGAGGGCTCCAAAAGGCTCTTGCCAGAGTTGATTTTGAGCATTAAGGAAGGAGAAGAAAAGATTCTGCTATTTAACAAAGGCGCAGGCTACTTTCATTTTGCTCGAGGAATTAATGTACGTTAATGAATTATATTTATTCAAATACTTTCATTTGATTATAATGAATCTCACAAAAATATGATACCTAATTTAATTTGACTATAGCATGGTCTGGAAAGGTTTGCTGATTGGAATCAAGAAATTTACAGATCTTTGGATAAAGCAGTAAAAAGTTCCGACAAACACCGAAATTTGTTAGAAATCAATTTGTCATTTACGGAAGCATGCGGTACATTTTGATTTTTTAACTAAATTATGATGATTTGATTGATTATTATCTGCCCAACGTGCAAAGTTAATATATTAATTCAATGTCTTGTTTCATTATTGTAGGGGAGATTTTATTACAAATTTCAAAACTGGATCATACACTAACAGCAAACTGCCAGAAGGTTCTTCAGCCAATTTTAAGCAACTTTGAACATTCTTCTAATATCGTATACGATGTACAAGATTGCCTCCTGAACGCAGCCCTAAAGAAGGAAATAGTTGATTTTTTTGAAAAGAAGAACACAGTGCTAGGAACTGCATGTAGTACTTTTAAGAAACTTTGTCGCCTTGCGACTCAGCTTGTATTAAAAGTGACTTCGGAACCCATTGAGTCTCAATTTATCAAGAGCTTCATTTTGGCTGATTCCAATTTAAAAGACGTCATTCCCAGTGAGTATATCACACAAGTTGGAGAGTATCTGATGCTGTTGCCACAAAACTTGGATCCTTTTTTAACCGAAAATTCATCATTGTCATTTGCATTTGATCAAAATTCTGATGAGTACGTAAAGACAGTATTGAAAAAATCAGATATTGAAGTAAGTAATGAAATTAATGTCAAATGTGTTTGGTGTCTCCTATTTTTTATCGCAGGGGTGGAAGGTCTCCATTGGATTTTCTTTTGGCTAGCTTAGCTGTCAGTATCTCCGAAGTGTATACTAACAGAATTGTGAAATTTTCCGAGTTATCAAATGGACAAGCCAGGCAATTAGCTCAGGACATTGGTAATGTACAAAATTTAAACTCATAGCATAGCACTGGCTATTTTAGTAATTTCTGTAAACACGATTATTTTTGTAATCTTTAGATTATCTAAGTAGTGTAATGGATGACCTTGGAGTGAAAATAACTACTGACCTAATAGATTTGGGAAAATTGATGAAACTTTATCCAGAGATTAATGAATCAACGACATCGATTGAAAAAGTTTCTCCACATTTACTAGCCATAGTGAAAAAGATGAAGGTCAAAGCAATACCGTCATCATAGCTATCCAACTTTTAAACAAAGTTTTGAACATTATCTTATAATAATAAATTTAAATTATTCGATAAAAAGGCATTTTTGACTAAAAATAATCTTTATTGAATTCTTTTCTCTGCTATTCATGTTGTGTCAATATACTGACTAAATGAGAAAGCGCATTTATTTTTAACCATAGAAAGTGTATCCAACACTAGAAACATCCATCTCAATATTAATAATTCCGACAAACTACGGCTTCCTTTTGTTTCGATGCAAAAATAGGATTAAGTGGCATTGGAGGATCATCTTCAAACCCATCCCTGAAGTGTAATAGAATTACTGGTTGTTTTCTGTATCCTTGAAACTCCATCTTCTCATCTTGCCCCATCATGCCATTCTAGATCAATTTTATGATTTATTTTAATGACTTCAGTTTCTTTATAGTAATTTAATCAAGTAATACAATTTAAATAAACAATTTACAACATACTTCTACCAACGTCTTCTTTGGTTGAAGAACTCTACCATACACATCTTTCCAGACATAATATTCTGGATGGTCCTCATATTGCATGTAGATGTGACATATTTCATTTAGTGTGTTTTCTTTGTTAACCTAAAAAATTAAGACAATATATGCCATTTATAAAATAGCAAGTAAAGCTGAATCATAAAAGTCATGAAAATGTATAACAGTAAAGTTAGACATACGCGTAGCTCCACAGTTTTTTTATTGATTAGATTGATAATACTAACGACAAAGGTATTCTTTGGAGTGAATCCTTGCATGTAGTTAGAAAGCCAAGTTTGTCTGAAAGCAGCTCCTGAGGCAGGTGAAATATCAAAGACCTGATCATTGGATGCCATAACTGCTGCAGAAGGCTCATCCACCAACGCTTGGGAGTACATAGAAGGTAAATCAGATAAATGTGTAGAAATCATTGACCCTCGCACGCTAGCATTGGAGAATTTTCTTTCAATTGTAGATGGAACAGTTGCAAATGAGTCGACTCTTCCAATGGCAAAATCTCTTGGATCCAAAAGATTAACAAAATCAACTCCTTTTTGGGTCTTTTGAGCAAATAAATTGTCCTTAAATTGTGGTTTCGCATGCTCAAAAACCGTAAGCGGGTCTTGTTTGGTCGGTCGCAAGTTCGTTTCAGGAACATAACGCAAAGCCATTTCTTTAAGTTCAATGAGACTGTCTACTTTCTTTAGTTTATCAAGATTTTTCTCTTCTTCCCGTCTTTCCTTCCGGATGATTGACAAAAGGGTAGCGTCTTTCTCATGACTTCGCTCTGCTTGTTTTTGAAGATCTTGCTCAGTGAATGCATTCTCCAAGTAACGGGAAATAGCTTCATATGTCAGCTTGTGACCATTTGGATCAACTATAAATCCAAGACCAGACGGAGTATATTGAACTCCAAGCAGCGTGTCTGGAGCAGAAGTGCTAATTGACCTTCTGTCATCAGTAAATTGAGATTTTCTGGACATTTCCCCTTCACTTTCATACGATGACCCTTCAGTTGACATGCTTCGCCGCTCCATATCATCATTTTCGTAAACTGTATGCATGATTTCACGGGCAATCTCTGTATAGAATTTAAATAATTATGTTTGAACATGTAATTGACCTCACAAAGGAAGGCAAAAGTTTTTAATATTCATCTTGAATTAACGGTCATTACTTTTCGGCAAGGATTTCACAAAGGGTCTGGTAAAAAATGGTCTTCCGTAGTCATCCTCAGGGACGTCAATGCCAATGTTAAGCAGTTTATCTCGGAACTCTTCCTTTTGGTCATCCAACAAATAAAGTTCTCGTTCATAGTCTTCAGAGAAGTTTGAAATTCGTTTCACCTCTCCTTCTACAATTAAATTGTAAATTATACATATAATTCTGTTTATTTGTCACTGTAAATGAATTTGTTATTTCGTACCCTCCGTTATTTTGTCGTCCGTCATGTTGTCATCAATTTCCTCCGTTGAAAGAACTTCTGCAAAAAGGAATCCCAGATTTGAATACAGTTACAACAGTATAAGTAAAATGTTTGCTTAAATGAAGATTTTACTAATTTTATCATCTTCTCCTGCATTATCGAAACCATCTCCTTGGCCCAGACCTCTGGAGGGGTTAATATTTGCAGTTTCCATATTCGAATTGTTCAAAAACTGTTTACAATGAAATTATTTCTAAAAATGAAATAAAACGATCGAGCTATGTGGAGGATTAAAGATTCAATATACGGTTTAAACCTAACTGTTTGTATGAAGTTTGTTCGCTTGCTTGCTGCAATTACCCTCAATCAAACCAAACCATTTACAAAAAATTTAAAAACAATTTTGCGGATAATTAATTTTTATCTTTTCTATGTAAATCATCTTTATTTATTTGTTTTTAAATAAACATGTTAGTTAATTTTTATTAGTTTCTAGGACATTGCATTGCTACTGCAAACTGTTTCACGATGCCCCGGAAGTAAATTCACTGTTCCATCCTCTCTTCCAAAATCGAGTGCTTTGTTTGGTTTCATTCGCAAATTTTTAAATAACAGCACCTGGAATATTTTTAAATGATTAAATTAGAACTGCAGTTGTATAAAATGTAATTACTCCACTTACACTAAAAATTGAACAACAATCCCAGCCACATCGTTCATTGTTAGTGTCGGGGATGAATTTCCAAGGTTGCTCCCGTACAGTGTTTGCAGCTCAAGGCGAAGTGCCTCATAGTTTTCACATAAAATAGGGGGTTGAACGGATAAAAGATCCAGTTTTGGTCCTTTTGTCATTAAGGGTGGCTCAGTGATTGTAATTTTTGGCAAATCTTCCTCCATAATTTACACGAATTTTCTTTGTGACTTGTTCAAGTAAATCTAAAGCAAAATTGTTAGAATCTGTACATATATTCAAACTTTCCATCTGTATTCAAACTGAGGTTGAAATGTTCTTCTGAATTAAAACTAATGTTATGAAAATTTGTTGATTGCATTCCAATTGTCTCGCATGACATGTTTTAAAAGGCTCATTTAATTCAGCGATTACAAGTTTTATTGTAATTGTGAATTTTCTTTACGAAAATGAACATTGATTCAAAAGTCTTATGAGCGAGTCAAATATGCTTTCATTAAAAATCATCACGTATTCGCATAAAATAAGAATAAATTCTCGTTCAGCTCGAAATGGATAATATGGGTAATTAATGGACAAACTGGAGGAACTGGGGCAATGAAAGATGAAATAACTCGTCGAACCATTTTATAGATATAATTTTCATATTTTCATATTTTTGATGTTTTATTTTTCTTTTAAAAAGATCATCAATTAACGTTAAACATTACAACTAAACAATACCTTTCTTGATGTTACAAACAATCACTTTTCAATTTTTAACAAAATAATTTTTTCATAGAGCATTTGGTAGTACGAAAATGGCTTTTTCTGGATGTTTAGGCTGGGCATGGGGTTCCAACGCTAGCGCAGTTGCCATCACGGACAACGTAAGCCTTCATCATTTGGTTTGGCTGAAGGTTTTTACAGGTCTTTTGTGGACCAGTCATTTCATTGTGGTTGCAACCGTCAAAGTTACCTGTAAGGCGCAGCATTTAAAATAAATATTATCCTCCCAAATCAATTAAAATCAAAGAAAAATAATTTTGAGTATTTCAAGTTTCGTACCGCAAAGACCACATTGAGTTCCGCGATATCTTGAACCAATAGTGACTGTTGTGTAATGTCCGGTGTAACGGACAAAGAGGGAGAGTTGTTGAGAAAGGAGGAAAACATTGTTTTCGTCGTGCTTAACGATCCTAAAAACGCAAGGAAGGGATTAAAAATTTAGAAATCAGTTAAACTAAACTGCTGTATAGTCCCAGAATAGAGTTTTATATCAAACAAAAGCTTACTTGAAGATCTTGGGATCTGCATCAGCAGGAGTGTAGACGGTATCGGAAAGAGTGACAGAAGAACCATCAACTGTGGCGGTGTTTAAGTCATTGAGCTCAACTTTGTGTTCTCCAAGGTGGATGGTGACTCCCTAAAATTTAGTCAATTGTGTTTTTAATTTTTTGTGATGCTTTATACAAACTTATATATGAGTAGTATTCTTAGGTTTAAGTATTTACGAGTTTGTCGTTGGCAATCTTGTGACCAAGAACCAAGAATCTTGGGGTGTCGCTACAATCTCCAGAGATAAGAGTTGGGCATTCGGACATGTCAGCGTGGTAGGTCAAGTTGTCCTATTTATAGGAATTTACAAGTTTGGTTGTTAGAAAACCGTACTAGTGTACAAACATAATTATATTACATTTAAAATTGGAAACTTACGTAGGTTTGGACAGCACCAGGAGTAACATCGCAGTAGCCTATAATAAATAATTTGATGATTAAAAGTTATCAGGAGAATCTCAATCAGTAAATCAATATATATGTGTGCTTCTATAATGTAAACATACTGTAAACTCCATATTGCATAGCCAAAGCATAAAGTGGAGAGAATCGGGAGAAAACTGGGCGCTTGAATGGTCCTGGGAGGAAGCTAAGATCGACTCCGTGGAAGTGTTCATGTTCTCCTTGAGAGCTGTGGAAATGAACGTCCGCCTCTGGGTGCTCCTCATCAAGAGCAGCATCAATTTCGATGGATCCTTGGAGGTACTTGCCATCAGCGGTAGGTCCGTGATCACCGTGAGCGTGGTTAAGATGCTCATCAACTTCTTCATTGGGGACGTGGTATGGCATAAGGAGAGCAGCAGCAATGATTCCAGGGTATCTCCAGCGCTTGCGAGCATCTGGGTCAACTCTGTAGTTGATGGAAACGTTAGCTTCACGAAGGGAAGTTTGCTTGAATGCAGCCCAGACACAAGGTTCAGTGGCTGGAGTCAAGGTTCCTGGGTACCTCGCCTTGTTTTCCTTGGCTTCGCGACATTGTTTGTATGGCCAGGTGTCGGAGTGAGCCTCGTCCTTTTGAGCTTGAGATCGGTGAGCTTTGCGGACGATCTTGAGTCCAGCGCCTAAAAAAATGTTGAAAATGGAGTTAAATACAGTTTTTCACTTTAAAAGCTGATTAATACTACACGATTCATTAAATAAATTATAAACAATAATAAACTATAGTATTACCGTCAGAGGGACAAGTTGGTCCTTCCTTTCCAGATTTCTCTTCATTGCCCCAAACAATGTTGATGGTACGTTCATAAGTAGGTTCGTTGTCTCCTACAAATAAAAGAAAATTGTGTGATTATGATATGACATGCGCTAAAGCTAATCTAAAGTAAGATATTTGACAAACCTTCGTAGTCAAAGAAGTCGGAAACTTGAGAACCAACAGAGTTGATATCTACACAGACGACTCCAGCCCTGTTGGTGGACTCATCACGAGCAGCAGCCTTGATCTTAACATCAATCTTTTCGAATCCAGACTTGGTAAGGGCAAGAGCAGCTTCCATATTCTTGGTCTTTGGGTTGGCACCAATGTACTTGGCGTTGACGGAAGCCTTAGCTATTTTTTAAAAATCATTGCAATTACATATTTTATTCTAATTTTGATGTCATGCTTGTGATAAAACTCTGAACAAACTTTTAAAATACTAACCTTGAACCTTAAGTCCAACCTTGTCCTTGGGGTCAGTTTCGTATTTAACCTTGACTTGTCCTTCAAGTTTGTCGTAGACTGAATCAGCAGTCTTATCTTGCAAGAAGAAAGCCTTCATTCCACAAGTTTCTACATGAAATAATGAAGTGAAATTAATGATTGATGTTACTATCATTATTTAAAAAGCATTGCATTAGTGGGGAAACTTACCAGTTGGTGGGGAAAGGAACAAGGTTTGGATGAGATAACGGGCACCAAGACGGAGTTGGGTAAGTCCGCTTCCTAAACGGCCACCGAGGTTCTTGTTTTCAGGTCTAATTAGAGTTCAATAAGATAATATGTGTTAAACAAGGTATTCAAATATCATTACTTTTTTCAGAGCTTATATGAATTGCTTTGTACTTACCCAAAGAATTTGCGGAGGGAGCGGAGAACATGGACACGAGAATGGATCTTCTCGCAGTCGTAGTATTTGACTCCTGCTTTGATACCTTCCATAAATTTATATTTATAACCAGATCCGAGTTGACGGGTCTCCCTGTACTTCTCTCCCTTGCTGATTTGAGCATTACCCTTGCAATCAGGGCAGGTTTGGTGAAGAAGATCGACAATTTCTTGGTCGCGGAGGGAAGCTGGGGAGTCATTTAGGACAGAAGTGACAGCGGTAGCATGAACCTTGGCCAAGACGGGATCCTCCTCAGTTGGGGCGTTGACGACAAAGTTGATGGAGTGTTGCTTGATATCAACACCAATGCTCATGTGACGTGGGATACGAACACGGAGGGTACGGATAGCACGGACAGAGTGAGCAGAGTTGAAGGCAGGAAGATGGTTGTTGAGGGAAGATTGACCGTGGAGGTTCAATTGAAGACGGATATTGTAGTTTCTGGACAAAGTTGTACCAGCCTTCTCAGAGGAAACCTTGGCGTGAAGACCAGCAACGGCGGTGACAGCGCTGAGGACGGAAACAGGGGTACCCATTTCAGTGGATTTTTCAACGGTGGCTCCTCCGATTAACAGCATACGGTAGATTTCTTTGTCATAAGCTGCATTCTTGTATTCGCTCAATTTCTTGATGAGAGCAGGAATGGTGGTGACAGTCTTGGCATCAGCAGCGTGGTAGGCAACAACACGGTTGTGGAGGAAAAGGGCAATTTCGATTCTGAGTGGCTCAGCTTCACGTTCCTCAACACCGATCTTTCCAAGAACTTCCTTAAGATCATCAAAGTCAATAACACCTGTGGTCATAGCCATGACTCTCTTGGAGAGTGCCTTTCCAAGTCCCTCAAGACGAACGAAAGCAGACAAATAGCTGGTAGCATGTCCGGCAATTTGCCCTTGGAATCCAACGTAGACGGAACGTGGGAGGACAGACAAACCAGACTTTTGAACAGATGTGACAGTCAAGTGTCCAAAGTTGTATTGGCGATCATAGTAGTCGGAAACGTATTGACCGGAGTACTTTCCAGAGAGCTTCCATGGAGGAAGCATTTTGGTGGCAGACTTGGCATAAGATCCACTGCATCGTTTAAAAAGTCCATAAATGTATATAGTGAATGTATTGACATGGGGCAATATGATACAAATTAAAATATCAATTGGTTCTTACATGAGTCCAATGCAAGGCTTGGTAGAGTAAGCCAAGCTGTTGTAAAGAGAGACAACAAAGTTCTTGACATTAGGATTTTGTTCAGTCCACATGTAGAAAGCAGCCTAAATTGGAAAAAATAGTTATTTTGTATTTAGTTATTTTCTTTAGTAGTTAGTTAATATAAAAAATAAAATGTTCTTTTTTGAAGAACACTCACTTCTTGGAAAAGAGACTCTTGTTGAGTGCTGTACAAAGTCCACATCAAAGCGTGAGTCCTGAGTTCAGGATCCTCCTGGCGGTCGTAGAAGATGGGGAGAAGCTCATTGCGGAGGATAAGACGGTCGGTGGCAACAAGGGGCTTAACTCCACCCATGGCGGCATCTCTGACGGTACGGTCTTGGCTCTTGTCCTTGGCAATGTTCAACAAAACACGGGAGGCGGATGGAAGATGAATATTTCTCAAGGCAATGACGGCTTGGGTCTTTTCATCGAATTCGGTGGCTGCGTTGATCCTGTCGGAGAAGATCTTGACGTACTTTTCCAAAAGACCAGATTTTTGGCAACCGTTCTTTTTGCATGCGCGTCCAAGAAGGGTAGCGAAAGAGAATTCAATGAAACGGGGAACGTGTTTGTTGGTGGCAGTCTTGGAAAGAAGAGGCTCGAGTTCCTTAAGAAGGTTCTCAGTTGGGTTGCGAACGTAGTTGCCCAATGGAGAGATGATGCGACCAATGATGACGGTATCTTGGCTGTCTTGAACAACATCACGGATGACAAGGGTGGCTGGGCCAGTTCCGGAAACAACCAAAGCATCCAAGAAAAGCTTGCTGTTGAGATAAATTCATAGGATATAAGCAAACATAAGACAAAAATATTTTTTGGACCATCTAATAAAAGGACACTTACTATTCAGTGATATCTCCTCCCTTCAATTGTTGTTCAACTTCCTTCAAGTGAGTGTAGTCAAGAGAAGAAACAAAGGGGATGACGGCAAAGGGGCTGATCTTGTGGAATTGTTCGATATCCTTGTAGACCTCAACGGATTCCAAAGATTCGTGGATCTTCTTGATATTTTCAACAAGCTTGGCAGCAGCCTTGGTTTGTCCAGCGGAGTCAAGATCGGCATCGTGGTGGTGGAAGAAGAAAGGCTTGGGGCTCTTCAAATCCTCATCTTCATCGTTATCGTTTTCGAAAACAAACTCCAAATGTTGAGCTTCTACGCCATTGGAAGGTCCGGCGACTTGTCCAGACTTGACTTCTTTAAGCTTAGCAGTGACACTACATAAAGAAAAATAGATTTTTAATATTTAGAAGAAGAAATGTAATAAAAAAGTAGAGCTAATTTGTTTGAAACCCTTACTAGGCAAAGCTGTATTGTGTGTGTCCTTCAGTTCCAAAAAGGGAGTAAATAACGTTAGAACCTGAATGAAAGGAGGAAATAAAGACGGTTACTGTATAGTTTATAACAGATGACATAGATGAACTTCTAATATAATATACGGCGAATATGCTTTTATCATACGTTATAATCTTACCTGCCATAATTGAGTTAACTTGCAAGCTACCATCCTTGATTTCCAAGTCATATTGACCGAACCCTGTAGCGTTAAGGGTGTCCTAAAATATCATGAGTGCCAAAATTGTTAGCATAAAAATGAGCTCTGTATTATGTAATAGCAGTTAACAACGCCAACAAGGTTATCTCACATTACCCTGGAGTTATGGTCTGGGCAGTAATGTCCAGAAATTCCTGGGCCACGGGTGCGTCTTGGGGCGTTCTTGCATTGGGCGTGGGACCTGTATTTACGGACTTGTCCTATATGGAGTTGGAGGATTTAAATGATTAAATATAAGAAAAGTGTTACTACAACGGGGCATGATAACCTTAAATATTTAAAAACAACAGCACATACCATGATTGGCATCCTTGCCAGGAATAACGACGTATTCAGTAAGGCACTCGCCGACTACGGTTTCCTATTGCAAATTACAATGAAGATTAAAATGACGCAAATCTAGATTATTTTATCGATTTTATCGGGTGTATTCAAGTAAATTTATACTTCTTCAGTTTCGGCAAAGCTTCCGTGAGTGAGGTCAACATGAGAAAGGTCGAGTTGGAGAGCGGTGGCAAGACCCCTTTGCATGTTTTGGGCCCAGATTGGGATATCCTTGTTGAGGACGATTCCCTTTGCCTGTAATTCAAAATAAAATATTAAATGCAAAATTCATTTGACAAGAGTTTTATATAAATATGCAATAATTTTCTATTACGTACCATTCCCCCTTCGACCTTGATGGCGAAAGGTTCAGACAATGGAGCCAATTGAGAGAAGGTCTTGTGTGCAAACTCTGGTTGATCGAAGTAGTTGAACTCTATGGGAGGAAATATCGTTATTTAGATATACGTTTTACACATTGACAAAGCTTTTCCTAATAGATGGCCATTTGATAAAAATATGACGCTGTTGTGATATGATTTACCTCCGTTGTATAAACCGAGTTGGACATTCTTGAGTTGGACATTCAAAACACTGGCACCTCCTTGAATATGGAGCTCTCCAGTGAAGTTGGCTACAGATGAGAAATGAATGTAATCCTCACTGCCAGCGCCAAGGGAAGCAGAGTAGGTGTAAACGTATTCCTTGCCGGATTGGAAAAGGGCTGTGCCAACATCTCGCTTAACAAAAGCGGAGCTGCTGAGCACAAGGCCTATTTCAAAAAAAATAATTTTTAAGAAATTTTATCTCGGAAATGGAGATTTTCCACACAACAATCTTCATCACTCTATATGTATGTGTCACTTACCCAGAAGAATAAGGTACTTCATGATTCCTAAGAAATGCTTTTCAGTCCGGGAAGGTTCGTGTGCCAGAAAAATACTGATTATTACTGGCCGGAGGCCGAACAAGAAATGATGACTTGATGGAAACTGATCCCTATTTATAACTAAGGCTTTGCCTACGTCAAATACAAAAGCAACCAGTTCACTTTAATATTAAAGCTTTTATTTTAAATGACAAATTCCTGCTTTTAATGTGGATAAATATAATTGCGTAAAGTTTTTCCATCATATTTCTTACATGAAAGGTATATATTTATACAATGCACATTACCGCAACTACTGTGACATTGATATCATTCAATATTCTTTTTTAAAAGATTTTATTTTTTATCAGTTTTTTTATCACAGTTTATCATGGTCTTCCCAGGCAAGTACAAAAATACCAAAATCTTGGATTACCTCATACAAAAGTTGAAATTAAGAATTTAGCTATTTTTCATACTGGACTGGATATGCAGTGAAAGATTAATCAGTCTCAGGTAGGTATAATTCAATGATTTCATATTAAACATCATCAAAATGACATACATGTATATAATTGGTCAACATGATAAGCACAACGTAGAGTTGATATATGTTGAAGAAGCCGGCAACTTTCTCAGAAGAAACTACATTCTTCGCTCATCTATTTCTTGAACAAATATGATAACTTTATATTTAACACTGACAGTAACATTTGATAAAACTGCAGTAAAAGAAGTGAGTGCCGGGCAGCATATTGACATAATTATCTACATTAAAGAGTCACTCGTGTGAACTTCTCTCCACCAATTTACTTACCACTTTGTCATGACCAGTGGACAAGGTCTTGCATAATACCTAATAATTAATAATTAAATCTAACTTTGTTTACCACATCCTTTTGAGCATAAAACTATTCTTACCTTTCTTTTAAAGTCAAACGAACATGATATGAGTAAAGGTCATAAAAAGTAGATGCAACGGGCTAGCAACAGTAATAAAAGATGAAGTTGGATTGATAGAAGGTTGAATTTAATCAAACTAGGTAGGGAAAGGAGATTATTTTGCTGGATAAGACAGAAAAATTGCAATTTTTGAGATGATATACGTCTGTTTGTCTGGAATATGTATGATTTGTAAAATGCGAATTTGTATTTTTGTTGCCAAATTAAACAGTTACCTACATTTTTGTAGACTATGAACCATGAACTGATCAATGTGTAAATTCTAAGATAATATGCTTCTGGTATAGGTATTTGTATTACAAATTGTATTTTTGCTACAAATCATGCGAATAAAAATATATTCGAATGATTAAATTTGCAATTAAAGACAATTTAAACTTTGGAATTTGTTCCGTTCCATTAGATAGTTCAATTTAAAGTTAGTCCTTGTACTAATTGATATGAAAAGAACAGACAAATTAATAAAAATTTGCTGACTTATATTTTACTTATGCGTGTCAAAAATATTTATTCGTAGACAATCATGAAGTATCATTTACATCGTGGATACTATAAGTTAGTACTGACATAAAACTGATATTCTACTACTACATCAACTTATAAACTTTGTACTATACAGGTTTAATCATAATTACAACTAAAGAAATAAATTATCCGCTCTGGTATTAGGAAAAGGTGATATTTTGGAAAAGCAAATATGTGAGAAAAACACAAAATGCAATGATTTCTTTACAACGTATCGGAGTCAATATACCGTCTCATTTGTCTTCCAATGCAAATATCAATTCGTTCTGATAATCAAAATAAAATGAAAAACTGAAATGAAGAGTGCTTTGATTCATGATCCTTAATAATTACCTAGGTATAACTTTTCGGCTGCACTGACTGCGCACTGTTTACATACGCCAGTGCCAGTGCATCAAATTATTCACATGACAAAAACGGTTTACGGACAATTATTACATCCACAGACGCCTGCGTGTGTATTTTATAGCCATTCTGTAAATAAATTATGTTTGCATTGAATTTCTTGAACAAATACACTAAAAACGCAGACATTTTTGTCGCCGTGATTGCTTTTGTTACAGTTGATCGAATTACTGATGAAATTATCATAAAAACAAAAAATGTTTCTCATTTTCTTACATTGTAAAAATCAATTTTCTCCCATAGGGGTGGACTGAAACATGATTTAATTACATAGTTGGATTGGGAGACGAAAAACAACAAATAACAAAACCATCTTATCAATTACCAGAAATAAATTTTCCATTCTGCTTCCACAATTTCTCTTTTTTTATTGATAAATAAAGCAACAACTGAAACCCAGAAACGTATGACGAAATTACGTATTTCCTATCCTAATATTAGATTTGTATAGTTGGGTGAATATGACATGTAAGGAAACTTGCAAAAACTAATATTAAAAGAAAATCTGATAGAGCATGACAAGCTCTATCTTTGCAGACTATCTTTGCCAGGTGGGTGAAAGGTTGCCCTTTACACTTTCATATTGAAAACTTATCGATGAATGGACTCAAGCCCTAATTTTGGAGTGTGATTCAAGAATTACTGTGGTGGTTTTATTAAGGCAAAACTAATTTTCAAGAAATTAATCTCGAATTTTGAATGGATGTCGATAAAATCGAAAATTAAAAATGCTAATCTTTAATGCTTTTGCGTGACCTTGAACTTAAAAAAATTGAACAGGTTCTATTAAAAAGATATATAAATAAGATATAAGCATAGAATGTCTGTCCAGTTATGTAATTAATAATTAATCAAATTGATAATATATCTATCTCTTTTACGCATAATGTTTTTACATATAAAATCATACCTACATAAATTCGCGTTCGCTTTAATATGCAGCATTGCTTTTCTCGGATTTCAAACATGCAAAATTGAGGTTTTCACAAATTATCATATGAGAAAGAATTTATTAGATTTAAAACTATTTGAAAAGGGAAAATTTCATTTATTCAATAAAACCTTGAAATAAAGATTCAATGCTGAATACATGATAATAAGAAAAGGATAAAGGTCGCGTATATATGTGAATTCGGAAAGCATTTTTCGTTTTATTAAATTAATTCAATACACCTTCAATCATGTTAACAAGTCGGTATTAGTATTAAGCGTTATCTAATTGTAAGTTCGTACACAAGAAAGTTCTTCAATTGCTGAATATTATGTAAAACTGAATTTTGTAGAAACAAAATTAGCAACGTTTTCAAAATTGTAATAAAACAAAATGTGCAGTTTTCACACAAATTACTATATGTATTATACTTCTAAATTAAACCTAATTAGAAGCCTTTGTAATAATATTCAGTTCAATCTTTAAGTAACAGAAAATAAGTACCTATGGTAAATTTGCGTTTTTAGAATGAGAATGGCTGGCGATTTGTTTAAGAAACTTCTGGACAATTTGATCCCACATCGGTACATTGTCCTTCTCGAACAGTCCTTTAAAATAATAAACAATTTTAACATTCATTTCTGGAATTTTTCGTAGCTTAATATTCCAAAATAACTTGTATACCAAGATTGCACCATCTCGGAAGGGGTCAGAGGTCGAGAACACACCTTCGGTCCAACCTATCCAAAATGGTAGAATTTATTTTGAATTAGGCAGTTGAAAATTCATTACGCAAACGATCTTTTATGAAATTAATTTCGGACCATGTCATTGTATGGGGTGCCATCCCAATTGCCACAAACACCACAATTTACACCTCTAAACATTGATCCCAACTCGACTGTTATAAAGGAACCAGTGTAGCGTACACTAATGCTCGGTGACATGAATGTTACGTAAATTTCATCGGATCTTGTATACATCCTGCAAAAATCATTCTTATACATTATTCATTAAACAAAGGCAATTAAATTAATATATTATTTAAAATTACAAGAATTTTCCGTCCTTTCCAAACTCCTCAAAATTTCTAAACGTTTTCAAGGCCCCATCAATAACTGCAGTGGTTGGATCTTGTAGTTCTATTCTTGTATCTTGAACTTGAATTATGACAGCCTAAATCAATGGAGCACAAAAAATGTCAGCATTTATTTTATGACACAGGCATTCATTCATTATGCAATGGCCAAATTAATGATAAATTCATTACAAGTTGCTGATTAGGCATTTGTCGAGCTAAAATTGCATATTGAGAACTCTGGCTGCAATCTCCACTGACGAGAACGCTACATTCTGAGCTTAGAGTCATTGGATATTGCCATCCATCCAGAGTCATTACGAATGATGGCGAAATAGAACATGAACCTCAAGTAGATTTCAGAAAGAGATTCTTAGTCTTATGTTTTTTAAAGATTTAATTCAAATACGCGTTTTAAACTCAAATAAAATGATTATACCAGTTACTCCAAAGCGTCTTTTAATCTGCTCCAGCGGTGATATTCTAGCTGGGTAAGGATCTGGGACAAAGGCAGAGGGTAGCAAGCTTAAATCCACGTCGTGAAAATGTCTTTCTTCTCCGTCGCTTTTTGAGTAGTGAAGATGCATCTTTGGAGCATTTTGTTGCAAGTTTAAGTTTATCTCGACATCACCGGTTAGATAGTTTGCTGAGTCAGCCGTGGAAGTTGTTGGATGATTATGCGAAGTTATGTGGTCATGATCAGACGAGATTGCTTCGGATGAGTCAAGAAGATACAAAGACAAAAAGCTTGACCCCAAGTGTCCCAATGCAGCCCAACGATTCTTGGCTTCCTTTGCAATCTTTTCAATTAAAACAGCTTTTATCAAAAAATAATCAATCAATCAAATTGTTTATGCACTTTGCATAAAATAAACTCTGACGCACTCCAATTTCGTGGAATTTGGTTTGCAAGGAATACGACTGAAAATTTTAGTTGATTATACATGCGTTTGTTGCTTTTCAATAAACAAAAACTGATTCAAACCAGAAGTTGTTATTTTTGGGATTAACGAAGCAGAAAGCTTGGCCACATATTTGTATTTGTGTCTTTTAAAGTACCTTATAGCACACGGTCATGTTAACAGAACGCAAGTTTGTCTGTTCCATCATTGCCATTTCACATGACCTCGTCGGGGGAAGGAACTTTCCAGGCCAAAGTCCTGATGCTTTGTCCGCATTACATAGAATATATGGAGGGAGATTGGAGTCAGCTGCCATGATTTGTCCACTTGATCTTCTTGCACTCCCAGAAAACGTCAGCTCAGCATGATTTGATAAACAAGGCAGGTCTTGCACGGATGACTGCGGACTAGGTTCACCCGAACTAAATTTGCCAATTTTTAACGTAAAAGTTTGGTTTATTGCCGGATCACTTTGCCCCGTGTAGCCCAGTGGGTCGTCAAAATTTGTATTGAGTAGATTTTCAATGTCAAAGCACATTATCCCACTTTGTCCAGGTCCATTGATGACAGCTCCTTTAATGTTGATTTGCTGTTGTTTTACAGCAATCTGTTGCTTATCAATGATGGCTGCATGAAAGTCAATTTTCGTTTCTGAAGGGGATTCACCTTCATGATTTAGCACAATTGTGGAAAACAATTCCAACTTTGGAGGCGATTTACTCGATTTTCGGTTAAGCAAAACCTTTATCTGTAATGCAAACATAAATATTATTTGTATTTCATAGTGCGAAATAACTTTTCAGCCAGTCACATCATATCATATACTGTATCAATTTAGTATGTCTGCCAACTTGATTGGTTTGTGTTTTTGCGGACGCATCCTGGGAAAAGATACCTTTGAACCCACAAGTTTCCCCATATGGAGATATAAAAAGTGTGTCCTGTAACTGGTCAAGTCCCAGCTGTAATACTGCTAAAGATGTAGAAAAATGCCTAAAAATATAAATTACCATCCACTGCAAATCCTTTTGTTAAACATTTGGAGGATATGAGATAATGTTAGTTAAATTATAGAATTTAACCCTAAGTTTTTTCCACTTTCACTGAAAAAAGACTTCAATTTCTTCAGCAAAGCAACTTTGGAGTGATCTCTTTCACAGTCAACATATTTAATTTGAGCTATGACTCCGCGAAGAAGTTTTGGCGGCGGCAGGGAAAGTTGACGCTGTAATGGTAATGTGCAAGAAAAGAGAGGTACAATAAAATTAGGTCATTATTTAAACTTTGTATATTTTAATTACGTCAAGACGAGCATGTGGCCCAGCGGAAACAGTTTTTCTTGTAGAACAAGTTGGGCACGATTCCTTCAATTTAAGTTCAGCCTTCTCATCCTCTATTCCACTTGGATGATCTCCTCGAAGAGAAACTTCACTTGTCGCATGTGTCATTACAATAAATGGATTGTTCGCTTCATAAAAGACAAAGCCTTGTTAAACAAAAATTAACTAAACAAACAGTAGATAATAATGGAGATTTTAGCTTACGGTTTGGTACAAAAAGAGAGAACTGTAATGCGTCTGGTCTACTTTTGGGTTCGCTGGATGTGGAATGGAGGGGAATTCGTAAACGGTATGTACGATAGTTTGCTACGCTCAGCATTGTGTTTATTGCAGGAATATGATTAGTAACTCCAGTGGTTGCAAACAAGTTGGTTCTAAAATTAAAAGATTAAATTACTCACACCTTCTCTAATATTTTTGGATTTACATTAAACTTCTCACTGAAAAAGTAAATTTTCTTCGATATGCGTTCCTGATGTTTTAGTAGCATTTGCCGTTAGCGCGGTGACGCCTGCCAAGTTTGCAAATACGGAAACCGGAGTCCCTAACAAGTACATAAGTAATGTATAAGGCTCTCTTCAGTGGTGTTTTATGAAATGTATAAATATATTAATATTTGGAAGACAAATGTCTGATACCTATTTCTAAAGGCTGTTGATACCTTATTCCAGCCGTTAAGGCAGGCTGTTGAAGACTGTAAACTGCTCCTTCAGCAATTTGCTTTTTTATTCTTTGAAGGCTTGTAATAACTTAAAAATAATGAGCTTACATTCATAAAAGGATTCAGTATAGTTGTTTTAATTCAAGCAACTTTCACTTACTCGTTTTCAATTTAGAACCAATGGTTGAAGCATCTGCGGCAAAATATTGAATAGCTTTACCATTATTCATTACTACCAACTCAATCTGCAAAGGTTCCAACTGTCTTTCGTCAATTTCAATTTTGGACAAAATGTCAATTACTTTCTCCACATTTCCATCGGTTATTCCAGGCAAGGAGGAATGAACCAATTTTTCTACTCCTTGAAGTCTCAGGTAAAACTTGATTAAATAAATAACAGTTTCCAAATTAAAAAACTAACATGTAACTTTTGGGATTTTGTATAAAATTCAAATTACCCCGAAAAAAGAATTGGAATATCCAGCAATGTAGCTATTATAGCCAACATAAATAGAAAGTGGAAGTACAGAGCTTCCCGAGCGTAGCACCTGTAGATGGAATTATAAATAATTTTTAATCAATTGTATGGCTATAATATAGCGATATATTTATATTTTTAAATTTAATGGCTGTCATCAAAATTAAATTACTATTAAATAATAATAATTATATTAATAATTTACCGTTACGTATCTCATTCTTCCAAATCCATTTTGCGAATAATAATCTAATGCGAAAGATAAGCTCTTTGCTGGATCAATTTGGTGGTATATACCAGGAATGTATTTCAAAACGGTCCTGGCGTATGAACCTCTATTAAACAACATAATTTAAAAATTTTGGCATGGACTTTCCATTATAGACAAAAAACGTTGCGATTATACAATAAAGTTACACTGGATTGCAAGGATACTCCGTTTTTGACATTAAATCTATTTAAAATAGCAAAAGTTAACAAATAAAAGTTATGTAGGCGATGTATTAAAGATTAATATAAAAATAGGGAACATCTTCCTAATTCAAACTTACTAAGCGTAGACACCACAGCGTTTACAACTTGCGGACATGTTTCCGACCACATAGTGTAAGCAATTTCATGAAGAACTCTTTCATCAGGTCGAGATCCCATTAAAAAGCTAAAAACCGAAATCCTTACTTCACTTGTTTCCGACCGATTGAAAAAGACTGGAAGTAAGCCCGTGATCACCCTATCCTTTTGCTGAAGAATTAAGGGGCGAAGCGACCAAATGCATTGAACTCTTACAGTATTTTCGTACTGAGGCAGGTGACCTTGAGCAATTGAAAATGGCTTCTCTAAAGCTTTTCCAATTCCAATGTTGCCTAAACCAAGAACCCCAAGCACCTTTTCCTCTGTACTTGAAGACGCTTTTGTAAGCTTTTCTTCAAAATACTTGATATACTTGTCTAGTAAACCGGAACTAGTGCACTTTGATTTTTCACAAACTCTCGAGATTACATTTGCCATTGACAATTCGATTATGGATTTGTATCTAGGCTCTATAATGGGATTATTGGCGAGCTCTAAAATTGACTGAATTGTAGAATATTATTATTTATTCAGATTATACTATTAAATCTTTTGAGATACTATTTCATGTACTTACATCTAACTCAATTCCTAAGGCTTCAGACGGATGCCGAATTGCGCCAGCGTAGGACATGATCAATCGAACAAGAGTGGACATGTCTTGAGTTGATTTTAAAATGATGTCTCTGATCACTAGCGTTGAAGCTGGCGTTCCAGAATTTGCCAGACCATCCAAGAATAATTGCCTATACGTTACATGAATGTTTTAATATGAAATGACAAATACATAATATAAATACTCAAATGTCAAATGCATAATGAGTCTCACCATTCAAGACTTCCCTGTTGTCCTGTTTTTGCTCGCTCTAAATAATGTTCATAACATTTGGTCAAATCTTCATAGTTGAGCGAGGACAGCAGTGGGATAACGGCTGCCGGTGATTTTAAATGGAAGTCGTTATAGTCATTAAACACATCGGTATCCATCATAGATTTTGCTAAATCGGCTATTGTTTGATGACACTTTCAAAAATTAAAAATTAAAGATTTTAATTCTTGAGTTTTTATCCCATTATTTCACATGCAAGTTGGACAGGTGCTTTCTCCTTACTTTCTTCATTATTTTCTCAACCACTTCAGGCTCAATGTCATGGGAAGTTTGGTGAAAGAATAAAGGCTCCACTCCTTTTAGGTCATTAATATCGTCTTCTGGATCTGAATAATCACTTTGCTCAAACACGTACGAAAGATCTTCATGATCAATTGAGTTTTCGGGTGGAGAAATGGGAGTGGAAATCGGACCAACATTGTTCAAGGCAAGGGTCATGCTATTATTAATGAGTATTAATACTTATAGTAAATTACTGTTATTTAATTGATCTGCTTTAATTTTTTTAAATACCAAACTTACTTGTACCAACTGTACAGAAATGGACCATTTTGTGTGAATGGCCAATAGAGAATCGAGGAAAGAACAGTCAGTTTCTGAGCAGTAATCTTAGTGCCTTGAACTGTCAAGTCATAAATTGCATACGATGTTGAATTAAGGATGTCCTGCAAGTGCCAAATAAATTTTTGAAGCTTTAAGGATTTTTTAAAATTTAAATTTAAAATAGAAGCCGGTAAGTACTCTGGTTTTATCATCACGGCATGGATAATAAGTTCTTGTTTCATGTCGAATTCTTGTGGGAACATCCGGGCAATCGCTGCAAAAATTTTTACTTGGATTTGCCAAACTTAAACTTGATTTTTCAGATTGATAATTAAAATGTCATACGCATGATTTCTAAATTTGGTGATTCGTGCTGAGCCCATGCCAGTAGCAGTAATTGGTAATACTTCATACGTGGTTGGACAAACGCCCATTGTTGTTGTCTGTATATAATTTTAAATTTTAATAATTAAAACTGTACACTTGTTCCTAATTAGCTTAATCTATTCACAAATTCATATTTTTACCTCTTCATCCTTGAAAAATGCTAGTTTTTGAGGAGCGACCCTTTGCAAATTCATTTGAAGATAAGTTGCCAAACCTCTTTTCATATTGGAAGCCCATTCTGGTTCTTGATCGTTCATGATCAGAGTTTTGAACTAAATTCGATAAAAGTTTCATTTATCTAATGCGCTGATATCACAATCAGAATTAAGGTTGGATAATACCTTGCCGTTTTCAGAGACAATTTGAAATGGTAATGACAAAGAAGCGAGATCATCCGTGGAGATAAAATTAAAACTAGGAACTGGAAAATAGCTCCACTGTCCATTATAAAGGCCAATGCCCAAGTCTTCCAACTAGATATTTTAATTCCAATCAAAACTGCACCAATCAATCAATTATTACCCAATAAACCATGTTGGTTATACATACCTTAACCGTAACAGTGTTAGCAGACGTCCCCTGAACTGTCAGAACACCTTTTATTCGATAACTGGCTGCATGTGAGATTGGAACCTATAATTCATTATTTGTTCATCATTATTTGCATTGACATTCTGTTTTGGAAAGATTTGGGAATGGAGGATAAAGGCTGTACCTCAGTCCCAGTCGTTACCAGAACTTCATAGTGATATTTGTATTCACTTCCAACAGCAAACAATTGTGCGGCGACATCCCGTTTCCTAATTATCCGAGCTTCTGAGCTGATCTGAAGCCCTATACACAAATACTTTTTTATGTTGATTCATGTTTTTGATTGTTAGGTATCAATTGTAATTACCTATCAATAGCAATGTTAGCCACTTTATGGCATTCAACTTTCCAAACTTCATTGTGGGCACTTTTTCATGAATACGGTCGGTAGGTTGGTATTATTTTTTACTATTTTTATGATAGTTAATTCTAGCCGAGTTCAATTTTTGTGCACTTTTAAAAATGCAGAACATGTATATGATTAAGAAAGACCCTCACAGTAGTTTTGTCGTCAATTAGTCTGTCCGTTTTTGTGCTTTGCAATTAATTCTTACTTTAGTTTATGGAAGACATTTCCAAGCTCAATAAAACTAATTCGTATTGATATGACCATTGACCTTGTGTATGACAGAGAAGTTATTACTTCGATTAGTGAAAATCAAAAGTGGTAACTGAGACTCAAAAAAAGTTACGTGAGTTATGTTGTAGTCGTGAGTCATTTCACTTCATAAAGCATGCATAAGATTCTGTACTCAATAATGTGTTTGACTTATCACAGCGAATAATACATTTAATATATAGTTTTTTAACAAGTTCATGGAATCAAACGGAAAATATTTTAAACAGGCTTGTGACTACTTTTCTCCAGATTTCACCGGAGATTACATACAAGAAAGTTATGCTTCTTCAATAAAAAATCATTTATACTTTTGTCTATAAAAATGAGTGACTATGGACTGACTGGAGTCATTCACCGAGATAAATCGACTGAGTTTGTTTGTTGTTGAACTTGAAATGTTAACCGTATATAAGTTGTATACTCTTTGTCCTAATCTGGCGTTTCTCCCAAAAACATATTCCAATGAGCTACTACTGACAATAAAAACGCTTAAAAGGATCCTACTGGCTTGTTCAGGATAGTTTAGTTTTTAGTTGTTACGATGCGTATATGTAGCTTTAAAGTGGTTTACAGAAAAAATGTTGTTTCATGCAAAAGGTCAACCAGAGCAAACAATTGATAAGATTACATTATTCTTAATTCCAACATCTTGAAGCCACCTAAGGCATATATGCATTAAAATTATTAAGCTTTACGTATTAAAAAGTTAATTGAACATGATATTAGAAGTATTATGTGCGAATAAAGAAGCATTTTAATTAATCATTTTATTATTCCTTTCGGATACATTTCAAGAGTTCATATAATAGCTTCGCACCAGAGAAATGAACTATTCTCTCTCAATGTTACTTATCTATAATACTAACTATTCAAGACATTGATTCATCGTCGTAGGTAAGCAGACTTAATCAATTACTTAATAGTTTTAGAGGTACAATTGTAACGTTTAGGACTAAAGAAAAATCGTTTATAATATCACTTCCTTTTTGACATTTCATTCGGCTCTTATTTTCAATTCACAAATTACAAAAACAGGCAACCCTGTTTGCATCGTAATTAAATAACTTCTCAAATAATGGGAAGTTTGTTACAACAAAACGTATTTTTAGTAATAGAGGAAGTAATGACAAAAAGCAACATAGGAATATATTGAACGTACATAATTAGTACATTTTAAATTTAAACTTAAAATCGACTTATTTATTACTGTTCAATGAACAGTGTTCATACATACACACCGGAAATAATCGTTTTAGCTTCCAATAAAACTTTATAACTGTTATACAAACATCCACACGAAGGGCATTTTAAGATTGATAAAATGGTTAATAAAAATATAAGAAAGAAATGCTTATACTACCCAAATAATAACTTTCTGTATTCAATATTTTCTTAAAATATAAGCATGTCTAATATATGATCTGCGATGCACAAACAAACCGATGAAATTATTCAAAAAGACAATCTTTGACGAAGGTGCAATAAAGTAAAAGTTTAATTTACACATTATATTTATGATTATTTCCATCTTATGGAAGTGTCACAAGATTCAACCGCTAAAATTCTATAACCAATTTTTCACAAAATCTACGTAGGATTGCATTGCATAGGTACACCATCCTGAGAAGTATCTTCATCAGATGCTATCTCTTCCCCATTCACCCTATAACCCATATTCATTAGGATGACTTCAAAAGGATTAGAATTCATTCTGCGTTGATTAGCACAAGCTGCGTCTTGGACATCCTTTACAATTCTTCCGTCATCCTCTGAGCCCTGTGCGGTAAAGTAATATGCATAATTATATACCTGCAACAAAGCAACTGGAACAAAATTGGTTGATTACTTGATTATAATTTACCTCGGCCAGAGGAGTCCAAATACGAACCACAGACTCAATTCCACTAGTAGCAAGACAGCAAGAGCTTGGATGTGGCTGTAAACAATTAACTATGGATTCATCTCCTTTAATAATTTTAACAATGTTTGATGTTTCTCGGTCCCAAATAAAGAAACTTCCATCGTCAGATCCAGCAACGACAAAATCACCAAAGAAATTTGCTTCTTTAATGTCAGTCGTGGTATTACAATGCCCACAGAATCTTGATTGGTAATCTACTGCTTGATCTTTGTATTCATTTTCATAATCTATCATAATTGGAGTTCTTTTATTGTTTTTACGAGATGGAGAATCTATCACAGCTCGTTGATTCTCAGTTTCACTTTCTCCACTTTCACCACCACCGGCCTCTGCACTTGATCGACTATCATCAGCCTCTTCCAGTGACAAGATTCGCTCATCGGTGTAGTTCCTTCTTGTGGGACTACTGTCATCTCCCTCATCATTAGAATTACTATGATCTGAAGATGGATGTTCAAACCGTATGAGAAAATTCCGCCTAGTTCGGGGCTCTCTTCTTGATCGGGATGATGATGACCCACTACTACTTCCTCCACTTTCAGAGTTTCTTCTGCTAGATGAAGGTGGTTCAGAAGTTGCTTTACTTAAATCTTTTTCCAATATTGTGACGGCGTCTTTTGCTTGATTAGGGAAACGATTCTTAAATACATCTAGGCACTCTTGGGTTTCTTTGTAACGTTTTAGTTCAAATAGGCAGCGACACATTCTAATTGGTAAAAATGAATTTGGCTGTACATATCTAACCGATAAAGCATTTGCCAGAACTTGAACTTGATTATAATAATACAAACCTCATATGTGCCTTAAAATGTTCTGGATCTTGTTTCAACGCTAACTGACAATCTTTCAAAGCAGCATAAATATCCCCATCCCTGGAAAATCATACACATATAACAGAAAAGGCATCATCACAAACCAGAACCAAGTCTTTAAAAACCAAAACATACCAACAACGCTTGATTAAAGCTGCGGCCCGGTTTGCACGCAAAATTGATGAATCTGGACACATTTTAAGAGCTTCGTTGTAAAATTGAACTGCTTTCACAAATTTTTTTGTTTGGAAAGCTTCGTTAGCCTACCCAGAAAAATAATAACAAGAAGATATAAACATGGTAAGGTTAATTCAATAAATACACATATTACATGGATTTCAATGAAGCAACAATAGTTTGCTTTTTGGTTCTCACTTTAAGCTTTATTGCTTCCACAGGAGGTGGAAGAGGTACTTTAGTAATTGACTTTTGAACTGGTATTGTTCCGTTAGTTGATAAAGAAGTGCCATTTTTATAGCCGTTATTAAAGCCATTTTGACAGGTGGTTTTAAAATCTAAATCGAGCAATCAATTGAAATTCACCAGCCTTATTTAAACAAATTTCAACCTTATTTGACAATGACTATATAAAAATTATTTGTTTGTACCACTAAAAATTCCCTGAGGGATTGTCAAAGAGGTTACACCTTTCTGCAGGTCTCCAACAACAGGAAATATGTAAATTTGTTCACCGCCTAAATTTACAAGTAATTCATTCCCATCTGGACTGTACGATACAAAAGTTGAAGCTAGCGATCTGTATTTTCGCTTGTACTCTCCTATTTTTGGTGGCAAATGACCTGTGTATATACAAACAAATCATGGAATGGAAAACTTTAAAGTAAATGTATTATTATTGATACCAATTATGATGATACCAATGATAGTCAATCTTACCAGGAACAAAATATTGCACAGCGCCAAATGGAACCTCAGACTTTTCCCCTTCAGAGCTCAGCTTAATCATTCTTCTATCATAAATCCTAACATGTTAAATAAGGAAAGTCTTTATTTTTCTTAATCCAAACATGATTTCAAAATAAAAGCCTTCTGAATTAGTCGTTAAATGCTTCCAGCTGAGATTGAACTTCTTGTTTTGATATTTACTTAAATGTACGTTTCTATTACTCTGTCATACCAAAATGTTATTTAAAAAACAAACGTACCTGACATATGGATCATTAGCACCAACAGCAAAATACTCAGATCTTACAGGGTCTATCGCCAAACATTTGGCTTCAGCTCTATTGCCAATATAATTTCGTAAGTCTACCATAACGTTCTTTGGTCTCTTGCTTTCCGTTGAGCAAACATGATTTTCTCGCATGTCATGTTGAATAACCATACCGTCCTCGCCTGAATAGTAATTCATTGCTTACTGAAAGTAAAACTTTAACAATTTTTAACAATATAATATGAGGTGTTATAATACCTGCACTCCAGTAGAGATAAGGAATATTTGGATCCACAACACAACGTTTCACCCGATTCGTATGGCAATGACAAATTCTCATGATCTAGTAGAAAATGGTTTTTAATCAAACGAAAGGACTAAAAATCGATTTGCAACACAGATTAAAAATCGTGAATACCACAAAGTCATAATCTTACATCTTTTTGTAGTATATCATGGACTCGTACAGAATTATCAGCAGCCCCTGTTACAACAGCTCGATTTTCGCTGTTTGGTAGGAACTAAAGTTTATAACATCGATTATTAACAAACCATTACATACATTATAATCAGAGGTTATTAGAAAGAAGTCATACTTGAAACACATACCTTTACAGTAAAAATATTTCCGTGATGACCTGTAGGCAAATAAATTAGCAATTTTTTCCGATATGGTTCCCAAATTGAAACATGCACATCGTCCGAACCGGATGCCAATACTCTAAATGAATCAAATATATTTACTCGATTAATCTAACATTGAACAGCTTAGTGCTTGAGCGATGAAGACATTCCAGCTATCAAATCTAGCTAAACTACTCGGGACTTATATTAAAGTAAAATGAATCATTATAACCTTCCATCTTCACTCCATTCCAAGCAATTAACGCATCCGTTATGACTATCCAATTCTGCATAAAGTCCCAGCCTACTGACAAAATCATGGGTTGCATGAAACCTTTCCCGAATAGTTCGCCCATATCTTTCCTAAAAAATCCGGCAACAAACAATAAAGATCTTCAACTATTATCTTTGGGTCAATGTTTAATTAACTCCATACTTTAATCACTTACATTAACTTCCTGGGCTGCCTGTAGCTGAACAAGATTCCTTGAAGGCTTCATTTTGTTATCTGAACAGTGGGACCCGGATGTAACACCTGAACTTATCCTTATCAATCTTATACGACTGTGTGTACTCTAAACAAACTTTACAACTCCATTATAGAGTTTTTAAACTTATAAAATTTAATCTATAATTAAATTTGACTCAACTTTCACAGCTGATTTTCTTGTAGTACTACTGCTGGAAGTTGCTTATCAAAAACTCAGAGCTGTTAAACCCTTAAGACTGATAACCTTCAGGTCTACCACTCCGTTTATTTTATGATGTAACAGTGCAAGTTTCAGAGTGGAGGAATTCTAAAACGGAGGTGTTATCGATCAATTTATGTGAAGGAGGGGAAGGTTCCTCCATTTCAACTTGACTCCTTTGCTTCCCAAATTCTCAAATCAGATGGTTGCAAAGAGGATTTGGGAGAAGTAGCAAAATATTTACTTGCAAATGCACACAAAAGTGCAATCAAAAACCTGTCCCAAATGCACAAACTTGTGCTCTCATCTGCATCATCACAGGAAAATGTGTGCTCCTTTCTACACTCGAGTGCACTCTCAAATTTGATCACCTGAGAAATGAAAATTTGCTTATCAGTGAGGGACTGGATAAGTTGTCACCGGAAATTTCCTTTTTTGATAAGCAGTGCAAGTGCCATTAAAAAGTGTTAATTACAGACAGTGGATTCTTAAAATTAAACTAACCGGTGGTATTGTTTCAAACCAGCTGAGATTTTAAAGAAAGATTTATTTTTGATCATTAATTTGATATTTTACAATCTCTGGGAAAGGTCATGAGTGGTGACGGCCAATCCAATATGACCACTACTGGTACTGACAACAAAGAAATCAGCTTGGTCAAAATTCCATTTTTTGGTATCCAGAATGATTGGGAGGAATCATTTAAGTAATGAGCAATGTTAATCTACCTAGTTGAGCAAACATTAAAAGCAAATTTTAAAGTGATTTTTTTTATTTTAGAAGGGCCAACGAAACTGCCTGGATTAGTGTCAGGCACCCTGGAGAACGTAAGTTAAACTGTACAAGTTCATTCATATTCACAATCGAGTAATGTCATTTAATAATTGCATCGGGATCTAATTTTGTGTCTATTTGGCTATTTAGAAAAGTCTACTCATGGGGATATCATATTTCGAAGAAAAGACCCGTTGGACGTGGAAGCTCTGGCTGAACCTTTTGAAGTGATTGAAAGCAAAACAACCACGAATTTTATTACAGTTCGGGATTCTACTACAAACTGTGATTGCAGCTTTCTTGCTCCAGATGCTGTTTTTAATAAAATACACAATAAAACCGCTGTAAGTTTCATATTATTTTGATTTTTCAACATATAATGCAATAGAAACCTAATTTGGTCTTTGAGAAATACGCAGGTTGTTTCAATAGATGCCACGGAAGGTGGCCTTTGTGTATCAGCAGCAGCTAATCAGTTAAAGGTCTGGGAAGCTTCAACAGGAAACGTTCGAGTGAGTAGAAACATTCAGTTTACTGATTACTGCTTCCAGTTGCAAATTCAAGATTCATTTTTTAGCCTTTAGCAAATGTCTGGTTGTAATATTTCAGAGAACATTAGAGGGACATAGTGCTGAAATTTACTCTGCAAAATTCTTTCCGTCTGGTCTTGTTGTTTATTCGTGTGGAGCCGATCTTACTATAAAAATTTGGTCTGCTGAAGATGGATCTTGTCCCGTAACTTTAAAGGGTCATACTGCAGCTATTCAAGATTGTATTGCTGTAGAACGAGGACGGAATATTATCTCTGTTTCAAAGTAAAGTTTTAAAGGATACTTACCATTTTTTATTGCGTAACCTATGCAAATTAGTTGGTTAAACATTTGCTGTTGCTGTAAATTATTTCCAGAGACTGCAAGGTACGCTTATGGGACGTAGGGGAATCGAAATGCCTGGGTATTTTATATGAATGCGACTCAGCTATCAACTCTTGTTGTTTGTCCTCGCCTACATCCATTCCATTGGGTAGTCCAGTGAAAGGAATTTCTGAGAGAGAAATTGGAACTGATGGCAAATTATTAATAATAGCAAGGGAAGACAATAAAGTCACTGGAATTGCTGTAGCGGCACGCAAGGAATTGTTCACAATTTCACTTCCATCCCCTGGAAATAAAGTTATCGGCACTGGACCAAATTCATTTGCAGTTGGCTGTCAAGGAGGAGAAATTGTTATGCTTGATACAAGGAAAACGCCTCCAACTCTAAGACAAATAGAATCTGCAACACAAACTCCTATTCTTGATTTAATGATTCACCCCCGATCCATGAACCCAAAGAGACCCGGCGTAGATGAGTTTTACCGAAGTTTTTGGGCAGCCAAATCAGATGGAACTTGCGTTTTGATAAATCCTGCATTTTCCAGAAATCATCCAACCAGATTTGTACAGCTAACCGGTAATATATTTACTTTACTATTAGATTTGTTTGGTTTCAATAATAAATTGACAATTCGTGAAGTAACTATAATTTCAATTGATTAATTTTTAGGACCAGATTGTGATCCTGTGTACAAAATGGCGCACGATGGGAATTATATTTATACAGTCTGTCGTGATGGTTTAATTAGAAGATACTCAATTGGACAAATATCAAAAATATTAGAATAGCGGAATTCATGTTTATGCCAAGCTAATATTGTGCAACATTTGCCTTTTACGGTGTTTTGTATTTTGAATCATTTGTATTAAACATAATTAATTAATCATGAAATAGATCGGATGCTTAATTGTACTCATAATTCACAGTTATACAATACCAATATGCATGTGTGTTGGTGAAGTAGATGGTAGATAGATTGGAATAAGTAGGTATACAGATCTCAGGCTCAGGAAAAGCGTAGGTTAAGCCAAAAGGCATCTGTAGTTAGTTTAATCATATTTATTTGTTTTAATTGTTTCTCTCATAACAGCAATAGTAGAATAATAGAATTTTAATTCTTGACTTGACACCGATTGACGTACAGTTTGCATTGATTGTGAAAAAGGAATTTTCCTTGACCTGCGACGAATGGCTACTTTTTAAAAATACATACTCTGATTTAAATGTGTCTTATTAAATTCTACAAACGATTAATGTACTACACCAAAATAAGATATTTATTAGGTTAAAATTAAACATTAAAATCATTCGCTTGAAGTTTCTATCATTTTCAAAGAAGTATTTTCAATTTCCAATAGCGCAACAACCTGTCTATATTTTTACTAAAGTTATGTTACTAAACTAACAAACATCCTAAGTGTACTTACCTACTTTACTTTTGAAAGTTATAGGTACCGAATTGCCATTTGGACTGACATTTAGAAAGGAATTATTCTTTCTAGCAAATAGAATTTTAGACTAAATAGGTAATTATTCAGATAAAAAATTATATTCCATATCATAAACTATACATCACGTTATTACTCCTGTCTCGCTGGAGTATAACGTGCTTTTGCGGAACGAGATATTTTGGCCTTTATTACGCACTACACTAATGGAAAAATATAAATGCAAAAAGTCATGTACAAAGAATTTTTGAAGTCGAGTTCGAATTTTTAATAAAAAGGTGTGATCTATCGAATTACATGGAGCGGGATTGTCATGTTCTTGCCAATGCGCTGAATTATATCTTCTCCTAGAGCGTTGTTTACTTCTTTCCATGAGTATTTATCAATCAAGTATACCTACAAGTCAAGTGCAAGAAAACAGAAAAGAAAAATTAGTTTAATTTTAATAAAATGAAAAAATTATATTGAGAATAAAAATATTCGCTGTCATTATAAAACTAACTTCTTCAAGGGGCTGTCTGACCAAAACCAGCATGTTCACACACATTCCATCATGCTGGCCTGCAGGTTTTCCATTGAATTCAATGCCAAGTACGCCAACTGGTCTATGCTGTGGTAACTCCGCACCAAAAATTTCCTAAACCAATCCCCAATTTCAATCAACATGTAACAAAACATAGGATGACTAGATATTAGATATAGGATAAATTACAAAAATTTTGTTCTTACGTTCATGTATTTTCGAAGTGTGGAGTGTAAGCTCTTTTGTGGATGAATTTCGCACAGCGGTATGTGGCAATGATTTCGTTCTCCGACAAGAATGCAAACTTTGTTGCTAAAATAGAATATATAATAAAAATCAATATATTTTCCGACAGAATCCTTTATGAATTTTTTATCCTTTAGGTTCACAAACTGACTTAATTTTCTTTCTGCAAACAATTACGAGCCGCATGTACATTTTTGAATGCGGAGTGGTTGCTGGCATTATTTTTCCATGCCAAGGCTCTTCTCTGTTAGTATGATACTCGATACCTTAAGGCAAAAGAAACAAGTCATATGCAAGATTTCAAAACTAAATTTTTTTAAAAATAAGTAATCCAATTTTTATTCAAACCCACCTTTTTCTATTAATGGAATAATATCCTTTGCTCGAAGAGGTAGTGTAGAAATATCACGTACCCATCTAGCTTGTAAAGACTCGCTGTCAGCTTCTGCCGTTGTTTTAAGACGGCCACCTACGTAATTAATAAAAAATAAGGATTTTTTGTCAATCAAAAAGAGAAAACATTAAAACTAGAACGAATTTCAAACAACAATAAATTGGCTAGGCTTACCAACTACTGTCCCAGTTAAAACGAATCTGTACCAAATCCCAGAAGCACTTTCTACTAGCAACAAAGTACTAGGCTCCATATCTAATCCAGTTTCTTCTAACACTTCCCGCTTCACAGCATCCTTATAAACAAACATTAACAACATTAAGTTTACAATAAGGTTTTCAAATAAAGGGAGTACGTCGAACATGACTTACTGTGATAGATTCACCGGGTTCCTAAAATGAAACCAATTAAAATCGAATAAACAACATACTTGAATACTTTATCCATTTGATATACCAGTACTGCTTCAAAAATTGAAAACGTACCATTCTACCAGCCGGTAAATACCATTGTCCATTACATGAAGTTTTTGCTTCTTGAATCATAAGAACTTCACCGTCTTCATTAATAAGTACTGCGGCGACTATGTAAGTGACAGATTTCTTTGTGACAGGAACAAAATCCAACGGACCTGTGGGAGTAACTCCTTTCGAAGCTGGCAAACCATAAAAAACTCTTTCTATAAAAACCACATTCGAAAAAAATAGTGCCTTGGTTTTAATTTGTTAGTATCCAGCTACGGTGAGTTAACTTGAATGAAATTGTTTTAAAAAGTGAAAACTTTTGTGAATTTTTTAAAAATTGCAATTAGTAGTAGATAAGATTCTTCTTCTGACACTACAACCAGCACCAAGATATCCAATTAAATAATTACTATTGCAGAATGGGAAATCTAATAGAAAGCTGCTTGTGAAATTTAAGATTCTTTAAGAATAATGCATTTTTAAGAAGCCAATGTCAATTAGAGCATCTTTAACTATGAACATGCATTTAGAAGAATAAAATTATGCAATTAATTGCCGGATTCAGAAATATAGCAAGGAATATAAGTTTACAGGTTATTAATGAATCTAAAAAGTTTACGAGGATAAGCAACAGGAATTTATATTTACAGGCACAAAGACCAGTTTTTAAAACTAACTAACCCAGGGCTTCATTTTGATCTGTTAAAGTAAAGTCACAAAACAAATTGTCATCCTGGACTCCATTCCCCTGAAGAAGGGACCTTAGCTGAGCTTCAACTGGATCTCCGGACCGATTCATTTTGCTGTGAATTTTGTAATATCCTCGAGTTAATTAAACCATGAATGCACATTAATAAATCCTTTTAATAATCTAACTTATATAGGCAAATGAAATGTACTTTTGTCCAAATTAGTCACTCCCTCCGCCACTTTAAAATGGGTGACTTATTATCAATTAATTACTGATTGTTGTAACACAGTAACAAATAATCACATTTCTGTTCATCAGGAAAACTGTTTCAAACTCAAAAGTAATCAGTTTTACAAGTGAAGCGATTGATTTTAGCTGGAAATTGGAACCTACGTCTTTCTCTTATCTTTATAAAGTCCATTGATAAGCTTAGTTAGATGAGGCTTATCAAAGTTTGCGATTCTTTATACTGGCACAGCTGTGAAAAAGCAGAACATCATCAGGTTTTATACAAAAGGACGAAGAAACAAGTGTGTTTGTAAACAAGCCACACACAAAACACTTTTTCCTTACATTCCTTTTCTTTCACAGCCTTTTCATATGAAATTCCTTTCTTTAAAAATGGTTTTTAATCGCTGTGAATCCCTGTGTGAAGAAGTGAAGCCACTTTGTACAATGCCAAACCTTGTTATCCCGTTGTTACGCTATGGCTTCTAAGCGTCTTTCAAATGATTATCTCTCCTAGGCTATCGCATACCAATCAAAATGCCACAGACTTGCCTCAAGCCATTTTCTATAAAATTCCTATACAAACAGAATTTATCTGCAATATCTTTGAAAAATCATAAAAATGATTGATTAACTATATGACATCCCGCATTTGACTGAAGCAAAGGTTAATTAACTGCTGAAGTTGGCAGATTAGCAATAGCGATTGAATATTAAAGAATACCAAACAAATGTGATTTTTAGGGTTGGAATAAGAAATCGCTTAAAGATGGAAAAGTTAGGCTTTCTCTGATGCACTATCTGTAGGATAATGTGTATATTTCTATATATACCTTTTGAAAACGTCCAAATAACTTCAACCAAATCCGTATTGTACATGATTTTAAGCCAACACAGGACACTAGACATTCCCACAGAAAAAATATTTCGTTCTGATTGATCAAATAGTTTCAAATGCGAATCACGCCTCAGATCCTTTCAAATTTTGGTCATACAACAGTTTTTGGCACATGGAACTTTAAATAATAATGTCACCTAGATCCTAATAAAAACCGTAATTGTGTGGTGTTCGTGATTTGCAATGATCAGTGTGTGTGAAGCGAACAACCTATTTCGGTTTTATTTGTTGCGTTTGAATTGAATTGATTTAAGCGCATCTATCTATATAAGACAAAAAATGTCTAATTGAAGGAAATAAAAACACCCCTCCTTTTTATTCCAATTGTAGAAAAGAAATGTAGGGCTCAAATTATTGTTATCGTTTTTTAGGATAATCTCATAATAGAACCTTAATTCTTTTCTTGCAATTTTTTTTCAGGGAAAGTCATGTGCTAAAATGTGAAAGTTGTATTTTCTGGGAAACTTTTCTAAAAACATTTTCAGCAGTACATTAGATAAATTATCTTACTAGTACAATCATCAAGTAAATTGCCCAATGTATGTAGTTGTAAAAGTCAAAAGTATATTATTCTTCCAATTCATCAGTCAGACTTTTGTCTTATTTGCCGTTTTTAAAAAATCAGAGAAGCTTTTTTTAAATTTGCTTGCATTACAAAGTATTAGTTTACTTTACTCAAGAAAAGATTCACACAACATGAATTGGCGAATCATTGTTTGGTGATGACAAAAAACATGCAGCATATGAGAATACATTTTAATGTTTAGTTTAATTTATAATGACAGATATTATATTACTGAAAAATAATGACTTTGACCAATTTGAGCATTTCACGGTCGAATTTCTCCCTTGAAGCAATTTTCAACAAATTTCTGTTTACGTTTTAAAAGGATTAAAAAAGAAAAGTAAGCTTGCTCAAACTCACAATCACACAGGATATGCATTAAATTTTTAGGACAGGCACGGGTGAACCAAGAATAATAGGCCGTGGGCTACGATAAATACTTCAATTCATGATTTTTTTTGCAAACAGTAGAAAAAATCTTTATATTTAATATTTGCTGCAAAAGAAGTATTTTGCCCGATTTCTGAGAATGTGGTTTTGGAGCACAGAATCCATTAAGAGCTAATATTACACCACAACCTCTTGAAGATATGAGCAATAATCATAACGTCTTCCTACCGTTAGAAGAGTGACGTGAGCAATTCATATTGGCAAATTGCAAAACTCTGTTTCTGGGACATTCTAAAAAGTAGTTCGGATGAACATAAAAATACCCACTAATGAACCTGATTTAGTTCTCTATGAAGAGAGGAAATGTAATGACGCTTGTCTTTAGCGCTTCCACTACCCTTTAATTTAGTCCATTTCATTTTTTAGTATCATCTTCATCATTTCAGATATCACAAGAAATTAAAATGCTGGCTGCTACAACCTTTTCAAATGATATTTCTTCAAAGCACGCAATTGTCCCATTCAGGTCCCGGTTCATCTTCACATTTATTACTTTTTTAACTAGCTGATGGGTAATAATAAAATCGTATAATTTTAAGCTAAATGAGTAGTCTAGATTGCTATCTAAGGAAGTGCATAATAATAAAGTAGTCTGCCGAACAATAGTTACTTCAACATAATAACCCACCACCATGTAAATTTCTTTGCTTTCCCTTCCCTCCCCATTGTTGCAATATTATTGTCAAATGAAACAAAGTTTCTCTGACAGCGTTAATTTAGACTTTACTTGTTGCCCATCCTCATATGAAGGACATTAAATGAAGTTGAATTGCTCCCTCCCAGCCTGGTACGTTGTTTATTATGACGTTGGTGACCAACTATGACAAAGTCGTATTGTTTCTTTCTGTTGGTGTGTATGCTGCTTACAAATAATCTACTACGCCGTTTCTACCTTTTTAAACTTTGTCTTTCATTTTGAAATGATATTTTACAATCTAAAGAATAATTTTACGAGCTTGCTCTTGGTTGAATTGTAAATTCTGGTTATGGTGGTATACTTGGCTGGTTGCTTCCATCTCAAAGCTTTTCATATCGCCATAATTTAATTGTAACGTTCATTAGCTGTTTGTTGATATTTCGCTATTCGCTTCATTTAACCTATTTCAATTTTTACGATGATGACACGACCAGACGAGAAAACTGCATAAATAATTTTGTCTCATCTTCACTATTCATTCGTATTCTTCTCTTTTCATATTTAAATATAACAGTAAATGAAATGAATCAAAACAATGTACTTCAACTCCCTTTGACAATGTCAACCAACGCTGTTCGGCCGTCGCCAAACATAAATTAACTTTTAAATTGCACAATTGTTTGTTTGTTAGAAGTACTATGTAGGCTGATCAATCCTAATGCAACTCAAACAATTCCTAAACCCCCTTTTAATATTTGCATAGAATGATTTAGTCTTTTAAAAGTCATCATGACAAGATTCAACATTTTGTCGCTTATTCTTGCCATTTCCTTTGAACACAAGATTTACGATGACACTTTTCTTAGATTTAATCCAAAAAAGCTCGTGGTATTCCTTATCTACAATACAAACATATAAACATCAAATCAGTTCTAATGTATTAATTACCTGTTTCGTAAATGTTTGGATAATCCTCTAAATTAAATTTCTTCATATAGTCACGAATTACTGAATCCTTCGTTTTGAAAATTTTTCACAAAATTTCACTGCAAATTTGCAAACATATAATATTCAAAATGCTGTTTTATATGGCGCTGACAGTAAAGTCGTCTCACTAAGTTTAATGAATAATTTTTTTGCCTTAAATCTCAAATGTGCACTATTCACTTAACCAGCGATGAATGGTGACTGCGGCAATGATTTTGTTCTAGTCCAAGATTGCCCGCAATTCATTTTAGATTTTGACAAATTGAAGTCAAAAGATTTAGTCTAAATAAGTAATTACTATAATTAATACACAACACTGGCGATTACAGGTGAATTTTATTTTAAAAACTATATATGTATTGGAATTGGTTTCGCAATTTTAACCATTTGAATTTTCACTTATTAGAGAATTGTGTAGATCACTTGTAATTTTTGTAAGAGAGCTTCTGTCCCTTTTTTAGGGTTGCACTTTTCAAATGTCAAGCTACATATTTTAGCTTTGCGATTCGATAAACTTCGAAATTTGCAAAGGAATTCATACAAACCACGCCACGTCCCTTCGACTTTTTACAAGTGCTGCTTCTACTACGGGTCTGTCCTAACGACTGCTGCCGTACCTTTTCTTGACTCATTCATATCATAATGACGAGGGCAGATAATGACACAAAGAACACGAATTCTTTTTGCAGCAGCCTCGTGGGCTACTTTACTCAATCCCCCATGCACATTCACCGTTGGCATAAGAAAATGTAAATATTTTTGCAATGATACAACTCGAGGATAATCATGATACGATAATAATCATAATCGTATACACAATAGCAAAATTATTTCTGACTGTTGAAACTTCTAATGGATAACTTTTGCTAAAGTCACAAATTGTAAGCTGAATCCGAAACTAAAATGTTTTTTGCAACAAGTGCATTTGTCTATTATTTATATGAATATCTTATTCTAAAAACATAGTTGACGAATACCTTTTGCTGCTACTGCTGCCTTTTTTTGAAACCGGAACGGCCATTTCAAAATAAAGTCATGCCAATTTATAAGAAGCTTTTCTGACTTTGTAATGAAAAGATCCATCAGTATTCATCTTTTTCTTTAGATGGTTCATAGTTCAGACTGGGTAAACAGAATTTCAGATAACACATCTTCCTTCATATTGTTTGCTCATAGAATCTGGTAGTCAGATATGATACGGTAGTAAAAATCCTAAAGGATGGAAGATATTATTATGTGATATGATACGTGAAGTCGAGTTGTACTTTTCAAATGTGCCGTATGTACGTAACTGTAACTAAAATCTTGTAGCTGAGAGTTTACGTCTGCAAACTGATTGATGTAGAAGATAACAATGATAGTCTAACTAAAAAATAAAGACCTGTGCTGTGTACTATGAGGAATACGGAATAATGTATTGCAAATTGCGAATATAGCTTCTGCGCTGTAGGTTAAGTTTGTTTATGCCTGAACTTTTCGATTAGTAGAATGCTATTTTAACTATTGAGAAGCTTCAACTGATATGAGTTTTATTTATTATTTTTGGTTGACTTGCATCATTTATTAATGAACAGGAAGAATTCTATACTTATTGAATTGAAGCAACACCGCAAATATTATACCCCGGTGAAATGTATTCCTCAATTGGAAGATATTTTTAACTAGTTTTTTTGAGTATGCTTCTTACCAGCAATAGTTTTTTAAAAACCTCGTTTTCTCGGAGTGCAAATTCATGCGTCATATTTCATATTTCAAAAATATAATTTCTAAGGAAAATTGATACTTGAATGCTCTTTCAGCGATTGCATGAAACAGGTTACTTTAAAAATAATAAAATTGCAAATAAAAATATAACTGATACTTGCTCATTACCTACTCGGGCTGACATCAGCATTAAAGAATTAAGAGGCGTGGGGATTCTGAGGACGAACCAAAACTCCGTATTTAACGTAAAGTTGAGGCCTGTATATCTTCTATGACAGGCAATTACAGTCGGGTGATTTCAAGGCTCAGCAAGCAATAAAGAGGGAAGGAAAGACACCCAGTGTTACTTTGCATATTTATGCGGAAACAAAAAATCCTAATTTCCTTCTGACTGACATCGGCATTTTTATAATTTGATTGGACCCAACTATCGTCATCGAGATCTTTTTTAGAATTTTTGCCGACCTGCAAATCGAATTCCATTTTGCAACTTCGCCAATCGTAAACCAATCCCAATCCCTAAACTACATACTACTACAAACTCTATACAGAATAGAGTTTACGACTACGATTATTGTAGGACGAGTTGCAATTTGAATTTATCTTTCGGCATGAGGTCCGGGCTTATCCGACATCAAAAGCATACGTTGTTGTGCAATAACATAATAATAATTACTGTAATAATTTTAATGGCCCAGCATGGGGGGCTCACTAGCACGTAAGTGTAAAAGAATTATGATTTTGCATAAATGATTTTAAAAAATCTACTGTAGACTAAAAACGATGAATTGCATATTGAACGTCATTGATAATGGAAAGAAAATCCGTTTTTGAATGGGACGGGTATAAAGCAGTACACATTTGTCGTTTCTTAAATTCAATTTAGTCATAAGAAAGTGTTCCAGACAAAGTAATCAATAATGAAGAAATGCTGAGTAATTCTGGTCTAGGAGTGGACTTGTTTTAAAAATTATTTTCATGTTCGCATTTCTACATATTAACTGCTCAAAAATAAACCAATGAAACTATGAAACATTATTCTAGGGTGAGCCATATAATCGAAAGATGTAAAAATCACTCACTTAGAATTGTGTTTTTATTTACACTATTTGGAAATGCATCACTGTAAATCTTTTATATGAATCAATCTTTTTAATATTCGTATCTGATGGATTATCATTCTGGTCTTGATCTAGGACTGATTGATATGTATTTTAATTTATAATTTTGGACTTCACATATGAATGCAAGGCGAATTGTGGCGATAACTATAGGTATCTTAATATTTTTTATCACATTCAAGAATTCTAATGATGTAATACGGTTTCAAATGATGTTCATTCCCTTACATTATTGGAAAATTCGCTCTGAATGAAATTTAACTCATAAAACCATTGTCAGTGAGTTTTCAGAACGAAAACTGAAACACCGAATAATGTTAAGATAATTTGTACTTGTAGGGGTAATGAGATACTGCTGCAGTCAAACCTGGGGAATAATTTTTAAAATGAACAAATATGCATTTAATTGTGATTTACAGTATGTATTTTTGCTGACGCTGTTTCATCTAATACTTCAAGGCTTTGTCAGTACAACAGATTTACACTATTACGAAAAATCGTATCAAGGAAGCCGGTCACCCAAATGTAAGATTTTTAAAAGCATTAATAATTTAAAGGTAATAAACGTGGTTTTTATTGCATTGTAGGGCTGCCCCTCATTGTGATAATAAGAAATGAACCTTGTAATTCCACGGATTCTCACGAAATCGGCACCTGCTCCACAATGTAAATGTTTATAAACATGTTAAAATCCAATAATAGTGAAAGGCCATCGACTTATAATTGGGAATTATGTCTACAAAATTTTGATTGCCAGTATTCTATAGGGCTAGAGCTAGGAAATAAAAATAATTATAGCTGAAGCAAGAAAATCTTTTTAATCTATTTCGCTGTCTCACTTTACTTGAACATTGAGTTCAAACACACCCAACTCGATAGATAAATGTTTCGAATGAATTATTGAGGTTATATAGGAAACTGAGTTGGAAAGAATCAATATTATAATTTCCATGAAAAATTATGTAATCTCGTATATTATTAGTGTTCTGAATGTGACAAGCAAAGATTTCGCAACAAAGTAGTTTAGCATTCTTGCTTGATCTTATGGTTCGAGTTGTATTGTTGTCTATATGTCTAGCTAGGAAAAAGTAAGCTGAATTAAAATACCTACGCCTACTTACAACACAATTAGATCGATTGTTATTTGAAGCTAGTTGAAAGTTGAATGCAATCCAATCAAACCTTTTGTTGTCGACTTTGTTTTATCATCCCTACGACAGAATAATGTTTAGTTAGTTTATTAAAGCAACAATTTACATAAATATTCTCATTTTGAATTGAAGTGGTTTTTTTTTATTGTTGAAGCACTCGACATTCAGCAATATTTGTCAAGTCTCATTCAGTATATTTTGTTTACTATCATAATAATGAACGAAACCAAATCATCAGATTTTCTTATGAATGAACAATCTATTAATTTGTATCTTTGCAATTTGTCTGTATTCCTTCAACATATAAATAAATGTAGGACACAATGCAAAAGTGCAAGTGGCTTGCCAAAGGGGAAGTGTGGGGTCTCAGGATTTGGGGTCTGCTGTGTGAGTAAGTAACTTAAGATCGTTTAATCATTTCCTTCTTAAAATTACACATGTTGCGCAATTCAATGGTGATGAACAATGTAGAATATTTAGATCATTATCAATCCACTATTCTTGATCATTTATTAGGAGAATATAATGGCTGGTCAAAATCGTATTAATTTTATAGCTATCCTGTCACTTTTTGGTATGAACTATTGTTATTGATTGATTGCGTAGTTCGAGTTTCATTGCGTAGACTTTGACTATGTAGGTTCTTCCATTGTTCATAGCAATCTCATACGGCTATGTGTCATTTTGTTACGCAAGTATATTTTCAAACATAGACCAATAATGGATGGGACGAGGGATGAATAATTAATGAAAAAAGATGTGTAATAAAACAATCTGTGCATCATTTTTCATGTGTGATTAATGTTGAACAAATTAAACTGATATGGCAGCAGCAGCACATATAACGGAACGGAAGCTAAGCCCAACCGTTAATTTAACTATGAGCAAAAAAACTTAATTAACAATAGGGAAAGAGAGATGAGTTACACCAAATTAAGGGAAGGCAAATTACCTACTTCTGCTTTTCAGATAATCTTAATTACTTCATACACACAGCAGGAAGTCAGACGCGTCTCGTTATTAAACGGGAAATTTATATTCATCCAACTCTATATGAGTTATTATTCAAATTCATAGTTAAGGCTTGGCTTGACCGCAATTAATAATTAGGATATGGTGAAAATTAGAATTTTCAAATGTTTGATTGAATTTTGCTTCAATTTTGTACTTTGTCAGAAGCGCATTCACTCTTTCGTTTAACTCGAAGAAATTAATAGGCTCGGGCATATTGGTTTGTAGTAATTATCGCTGCAATTTTTTAATTTTTAGCGGTCAGCAAATTACTAAAATTTATTACGATAAGATATGAGCACGTTCACACCTTATCTTGACTGTTTATTTTTATAGCTTGCATAAAGCTTGGTAATTTAATTTGTGTTATATACCCTTTATAAGCTACTCACGCTTAAACACAAAGAAAATCATCATTGTTCTTCGTGACTAAAGTTGTTTTGTAATGTATGCGATAATGATAGCGTTTTATTTCACTATATCTTTGTTATTTATTGTTCATTTTCTTCTATGTAATTTGAAATTTGTGACGGGAATGTTGCTGGTGGGGATGTTGATAAAATGAACTGTACGATTTACCTTTTCTCCTGAAGCCGTCACCTCATGTTCAGAAATGATTACAAAGAACAACACTTACTTCAGAAATAAGCAGTTTCCGGATCCATTAAAACCAAATGGACATCAAGTTTGTAGAACAAAAATTAAAAAGGTACAAAATAGTTGATTTTTTGCGTAATAGTCTAAAGATTTTCATTCAGCTTTTGAACAAACTAGAGGCAAAATATGCAAAATAATTTGACCTAATTTTTTATATATCAAAATAATAATGGTGATGCAAAATTTTATAATTTGTCAATAATGGGAAATAAGTGGAATTTCAAAAATTTAATAACTCTTTTCAGCCCAATGCAAATATATGTCAAGTCCTATTAACATTTCATGACATGGAATTGGTCCCAGGAAGTAAGGATCATGGACACTGTTTGGTAGACAATATTTTGCTTTTTGGAATTACAAATGCGAATTTGCCTCATCTATGCGGATCTTTATCGAAACAGCACAGTACAATTGGATTACATTTTAACATGATAACGTTTTAAACATTTTAAATTAGAAAATAATTTAATTTATTAAAAATGCAGTGTATTTGGAATGTGAGCCTGGCCACCAAAGCCAAATAACGTTTACGATAATGATGGATGGATATTTGAACACCAGTGGTAGAAAATGGAATGTTCAGGTTTCGTTTATTCGATGCGATGACCCACATCGGGGTGAGCGAGCTAGCTAGCAATTAGTTATTGGCATTAGTTATATTTAATTACAATTAAATTTGACAAGGTTTATCTATATTTAGCCCCATCAGGATGTCTACAGTATTATACAGGATCTCGTGGGTCTGTGCAAAGTTTAGGTTATCCCCAAGCTCCCCACTTACTAGTTAGCCGGGTTGCAGTATACCATATGCGTTAGAAAAGAACAATCAGCAGAGTCAATATTTGTAAGATAGAGCGCTTATCAAAATAAATTATCTTGAAAAAGTAATTAAAACTATTAGCGCAATGTTTTTGCAGTGGTTTCCTTGTCGTGATGTACCATTTGAAAAATCCTTTCACTTGCTAGGTCCAAACATTTATATGACCTCCTTGAGCTTAGTTGTATGTTTTGAAAACATTAAGTAACAATTCAATAATTATCGGTTGCTAAAATAATTTCCTCAATTTCTGCTGCTAGTGGAGCACCTGCGTTGGGGATTACATAACAATTATGAGTGATGCGGATTCTTTTAATCTTATGCAAAATACTCCACTTGATAGATATTGCGGGAATCGGTTGACACCAAGTCCACCATTTTATATTAATTGTATGTTATCAATAAAACTGGTTACTTTAATCAACTCTGCCAATACCTAATTGTTAACTTTACTTACTTTAGCACGAGCAGTTCCGTACATTATTGTAGTAAGGACGGATTTAGAAGAAGATGAAACGGAAAGGGAGAATGTCGGGTTTTGCTTGGAGTGGTATCAAGTGATATGGAAACCGGACAATTACTTTGACGGGATGCTACCCGAACTTAATCCAGATGGAGATGGGGTTTAGAAAAAAATTCACCTTTCTTAAAACAAAATCATCGATAGCAGCTATAATTATTCATTTTAAATAACTATTTGATTATTTATTCTACTCTGCAGTGTATAAAAACTAAAAGCTGAAGTAAAAGTTAATATTTATGAGGTTTCACTGGTTTTTCCGGATCGCATAATTTTGGATCTTTCAAAAATTCAACTGGTTTTGTGTAATTTGACATGAGACCTTAAACAATAAAACAAATGGTTAATTAATGATAATGTTTAGATCAATCTAATAATATTTATATCTTTTAAAAAGGGTTAATAATTGGCTTACCCATATTCAGAGCTTTTGTTATTTCAGCCACTACTTGTTTATATTTTAATTTACAAAGACCAGTTATATGCTGCTCGTAAGTTAGTCCGGTGTAAGGTGACACAAATTGGTACAGTAATTTAACATTTTTATAATTCGGGGTCACTCCCAACTCACACAAAATGCATTTCTTCTTTGGTTTCTCATAAGGATTGTTCATTCCAATGGGCTGAAACAAAAACATTCCCATTTCACTTTACAATTTATATTTTGGAAAGCATACTCATAGCTTAATCTCAATTAAACCAAACTTACCAAGTCATCGTCACAACTATTTCGCTCTTCCAAAACTTTATTCAAAATTTTCTCATCTTCGTTGTAAACTGGGGATGGATGTGAAGTATCTGTAGTTTTAACTCCTCTCACTCCCCCAAGGATGACATTGGTTGGTGATAAATTAATTTGTAACTTTCTAGCTGGGCTCAACTTCCGGTTCCCTGATAAGACTGAGAAGGACGTTACTGTCGAGAATCCACGAAGATTGTTTGTTAAATCACTACAACTTCTACTAAACTTTAATAAAAACCGTCCTAAAGACATGGTTGTGGTTATCAAATTTATTAACTTTAGTTAAAATAATTTATTTTAAGCCACTCACTATAAGGTTTTGTTTTTGTTTTAAGGTTGCGCAATACATTGCCAATATGTTTACCCTTTTCCCACATGCGAGGTTTACACACCGGCTTTTGATACTATTTCGATGGCTTCTGTGTTGCTAGAAGTGCTCAAAACTTTGTTGAGTTGATCAAGCCAAGCCTTATTGTAATGATGAATGAGCTATACGATTAAAATGATGTGCAAATTGCGAATTAAATGTTGATGAAAGGTTTAATTAATTTTTAAAAAGTCTGCATTTAAAAATTGTTTTATTTCGAAAGAGCAGTTCCATTGATTATATGACTTTTGATATTATTTTATGGAAGATATGTAGTTGTACTAAATTAAATTCATTTTATTTTAGATGGAGGCACAGAACGCATTTTATGTAACTGATAATTAGCTAATGATGTGCAATAATGATTGTGATTCTTTCAATGACTAATTCATTTATTAAATGACTATTTTCATTTGCATTTTGGTGAAGAATATTGTCTATTTACATGTACGTATGTTAATAACAATTCAAATAATGTTAATTTACTAAACTATGAAGATCTCTAGAAATACTTTTTTACGTACAAGCGAAATCTTATATTTATTACATCAAAATTTAGCTTATAAATAAGAATGAACTTTAACTACTTTGCTATAATTTTCACTTGGCATCACTGGTTAGAATTTTTTGTAAATGTCCAACTGCGGAAGAATGTCCTAGTCGACTGATTGCTCCTGTTCGGTTAGTACTACCACCTCCGTTTGAAGTAGTTGCAGAACTCCCGTTAAGGAATTGTGGTGGTGGTGGAATTATGTTTGAAAGCTTTGTTTCGGAACCATTGTTGTTATTGTTAAATGAATGATTCAAGGATAGTGGAGTAGACGTAGATGAAGAAAGTTTGCTTCGATCTTCTGGGAAGCTATCAACGCAACTTTCAAAACTACATTCTCCTGAACTAGGAGAACTGCCATAGTGTAGAAAGGCTTCCAACTGTTCCATTCCAGAATTTCGAATTGCATCAATTCTTGCATGCTTTTTCAAAGGAAGAACAACCGATGAAGAATTTTCTTCAGATGACGTAGTGGAAACATCGGAGGGAGTGTAACCTGAAAAGGAGGATGGGGTAGGGGTATAGAATTCTGAAGGAAAGTCATCATATAGCTCTGACATTTCTTCCTCGTTTTCTTCAACCTAAATAAAGAAACGTAAATAAAGTTATTTATACATTCAATGCTATCTTTGCCTAATGCTAGCTAAATATAAATACAAACTTACAGTTTCAAATTCTTGAATTAGCGTGTTCACAGTGGCAAATTTCAAGTTTTGGTAAATTGCTGGAGGAATACAATCAGAATTATCTGAGGGAGTCACGCTAATTGATTTTGCTGACTTCCTTTCTAAGGAATCTAGTCGACTTTCGTTGTCTGGGGTTTGAATAATCGGTGATCCGTCGTTATCCCTAATTACAATCTCCAGTTTATTAATAGATAACGGCTCGATGTCTGATTCCATTCCACAAATAATCTGATTGTTATTTTCACTACAAGAACTTAAAATTATATCAGTTTCCGGTGTGGTTGCTAATGAATCTGGAACCATTTTATCTGAATATGATGTTGACGCAATCGAGTCTGGTGTTCTTGCATCAATGGACAATGCAAAGTCATTGTGCATTTGAGATGTATGATGTATTGGACACATTGTCGGGCTGTTATCTGTAATAGCAATGTTCTTGTCTGCAAGGCCATCCTTAAGGTTTGGAACAGCATTTCCATTAGATAACTTATTGGAAGTGGTCGTCTGGTTTGTTCTAATTCCGAGAACCTGGCCGACACTTTGTGAAGAATTTATTGGGGTATTGGCAAGGTCTGATCCCGAATCAGATGAAACGGAAGATTCTGAGTTTCCTTTTAAAAAATTATGACTACGTTATTTTAAAAGTATAAGAATGTCTGGATTTTATAATTTGTACGGTTATTATTATTACTTACGTTTTATTCGATTATATCCCAAATCTAGAGATTTTGGCTTTGCAGGTGGCTTTGGTTTTGGAGGTTTACCCGTTGGTATAGAAGGACTAGATTTGTGAATGTTTACATTTTCCTCGCTTCCACTCTTTAGTGTTTTCCGGAATTCCTTTGCATCAGTCATGATATCCCGAAGGCAAATTGACTTGAAGTTGCAATTACTTCCAGATAAAACAATATCCGGGGTCGAGTTCTTTTTTGTTAGATCTCTGATATAAGCAGAAATACTTTTTTCTTCGGACTCACTTAAAGTGTTGTCAAAGGATTCTGTAGAGGTTTTTGGGGACTTGGCAAGAACCGGTTTATTATTCGAGGGTACGTCATATAGAGCAATGGCTCCGGTACTAGCGCTTATCATCCCTTTAGCATTTTTTTTCTTTGGAGGCAATGGAGGAAGTGTATCTTCTATCTTGCCTTTCCTTACTTTGTACGAATTAGACCGATTCATTGGACCTTGTAACAGCGTCGCATGAGAAGGATGTAAAGCGGCCATAAAGTTTGCACTTAATGTTCGGGATAGTCTGTTAAATTTAGCAAGCTTGTTTTGAAAATCGAGCTCTGTATCAGTTGCATATTGAGGTTTTCTTAATTGTGTAACAGAATAATCAATCCCTTTAGCCTCTTCCGTGCCTAACTCATCAGTATTGACTCTGAGCTTTGCTGACTTTTTTGGTAAAGGTGGTGGCTTTTGTGCATCTGTATTATCAATTGTGGAGTCAACATTTTGACCAAGTTTTGGCAACGTGCTTGAAACTGAAGAAGTTTCAACATCTGATGTGAAACATATAGATTCGGTTTGAATTTCATTTTCGGATTTCCTGGTTTCAACAATATCGTCATCAGTGTTTGATTCTGACTTTCCTGGCTGCTGCTGCTGTAGAATTAGTACTGGAGTGGACTTAATAGCGTCTGTTTTAATTGGCCGTGGAAAGTAAGGCACTTTTGCTTCAGTAGGAAGCTTATCTTGCTTCTTATCCGTCTTTGCGTTCTCCTTTCCAACAGGAGGCTCAGAATCTGAGCCACTGCTGCTTCTGGAACTTGTTCGTTTGAGGGTAATATGACCAACTTTCTGTTTCAATTCATCCATGACAATTGTATTGTTGATTGTCATTCGAGACCCAGCAATTGTAGGACTTGTCTTTGTCGATTGTTCCACCGTCGATGATTGTTGCGTCGCTGCTGTTGCATTGGTTGCGCCTGATTTGGCAACTGAGGGTTTCTTGAATGGGTAATTTGAATGTTTTCTAGCAGGGAGTTCTTGCATTTGAACTTGCTTCCTCAAATCTACAGGACCAGTGATAATCATAGGTTTATGAAGATTATCATGAGATGCAGATTTGCCTCCTTTCGCTTTGTTCTTTCCAAACACCTTCGCGAAAAATCCACCAATTGCTGCTTTTCCTTTCTTCTTTTTACTAATTTTTTCTGCACAAGGAAGGCTTCTAAAACTTTCACTTCTGCAACTAGACAAATCATCTTCAGAGTATGGTTTACTAAAACTCTTGAAAGGTTCTACACCAGACCTCCACGATGATTCTGGAATTGATGACAATACAGGAGTTTTAATAGGCGATGGTGAAATTGAGGATAGATCTTCTGGAACTTCCGATATAGATACAAGTGAATTGCGGTTAGAACTTGTAGTCATTCTATGTGGAGGAAATCTTTTGTTCATATTTGTGCTGATTGGGTCATTAGAAGGGTCCCAAGCCATTGGAGGTGGTGGTGGCACAGCAGGATCCAAACCCAATTGTGCGGGATCTCCACCTGTCTCAACATGCTCATAAATATTGCTTTCCCTTTCCGCTGATTCTCCCCTTAAACTGTTGCGTTTACTGTTGGGCTGTGACCTTTCCAAAGTCGGTGAATTTTGTGCATCACAATTTTCATAGTGTTTCTTTCCTTCAACAAAATCTCCAATTTCGTCATAATGATGAGATTCATCATCCCCAGTTTGACTTCTCCTTTTAGTGGAGAAGAGCAAAAATTTGGGGGTTGGAACAGACCCGTCTTCTTGATTATTTGTCGTTTGGTCACTATGTTTTGAGTTGTTGGAACCTGTAGACAGTTTTCTTGTTAGTTCTTTACGAAGCTCTGCTGCTTGTGGAGAAGAATCAAGTACGAGCAATGAAGTCGAATGGTGCATTTTTAGTCCAGATTCCATATTTCTTTGGTCCTTGTCTAAATCACGTATATTTTCAGAGGAAGACAGCAAAACTCTCCTTCCATAAATATCTTCTCGTCCTAACCCAAAATTATTTATTACTGGAGTTTGCAATGAAGCAAAGCTGTGGCATTTATGTATTACTGGGGAAAGGTGAGGTAGATTTGGTGGACTGGGGTAAATCAGTGATCCTTTGTCTCGTTTCTGATAAAATGAGTCCGGCAAATTCCCTAAACGTCCAGATATATCTGTATTGACATCTTCTGTAGAATTATTCAGCGACTACAAACAAAAAAGGAAGTTTGAAAACACAATTCAGTTTAATCTCGTAAATTGATTAACTTAAGGTAAATTATCTGTTTACCCATTGTGATTGTGAAGCCAACGAATTTCTAAAGTATTGGCTACCTAAACAACTATTCCATGGAGTCAGTACTGCAGATGAAGGCGAAGATGAGGCTGCTTCCTGTATCGCTAATAGCCATTGCTCTAAAACTGGCTTTTCAGGTGATCTCTGCAATAACATATTAAAGTTATGTTGATAAGTAATTACAAGAATGATGTCATTTATCAAGCCAACCTTATCAAAACATTTTGCTTGCGTAATTAGTATTATAATGAGTAAGTTAAATGTGTACGCACGCATATACATAATACTTCAATAATGCTTAATACGTAAAACTTCCCTGGTCCAAGATTGGCAAATATTTGTGCATTTCATTAAATATTTATATAATAATCTTTTCCAATATCAGACAAAATTGTTAGCTTACCAAGTAGTAAACTTGTGACCGAGTCACAATCTGCAATGGATAGCCTTTACAACCACGGATCTGAATTGGTCGGACAGTGGAAGCTATTCCCAAATTTATACAACCACAGCATGCAGATAAACTCTCGTAATCCGCCTTGGATTTGTAATAGGTTAGAAGTCTTCCATCCAAAACGAACCAAAACCTCTTCCAGCCCAGCTAAAAAATGTCAAACAAAGCACCATTAGACAATACTCTTGTGAAGTTGTACAATGTGATGTGAAAAGAAACATATATTTTAATCAAAATTTATTATGCTAGAGTCACCACAGATAACTAAACCCGTGTTACGCACTGGAGAGGATATTTGTCGTTGAACTTTAAAGTTCGCTAATTAACTTGAATTTAATTTAAAAGCTGCTTTTTCATTACACTAAACGGGATGCTTTCAATCAAAACAAATGACGCTTCGGACACTTGATATATTGTTCAGTCCTTACAATCTTCATTTAACATGTTCGTCCAAAAACTAGTGGTTAGAGCTGAATTCTCTAAAGTACTAATGTTTAGTAAACGAAACAGACAAATCTATTTCGACTAGTTGTCTTGTTATAATATGATTTTTCAAGTCAATGTGTTTTTCCGATTTCTCTCAAAATAGAACAAGTGCATATTCCTTGACGCTGTGAGTTATTCACATCACATCATTGAAAATCGTTAGGAGATTGACTGCAGGCGTACACCAATAAATAGTTTACTTACAGACTTCTCATAAACTAAACTTTGTATTATTGATTTTTTCATAATTAAGCGTTCTTCATCACACCACACGCTGTATTGGCTCACTTGACACATTGAAATAATAACATCAACAGCAAACTATCCATTTCCAACATTTCCGTTTCGATCAAGCATAAATCAGTGCCTGTTAAATGTATCCTCTAAAAGAGTATTTTCCATCGTCACTTTACAATTTACAAAACAATCATATTATAATGATATGTAGTTTTGTATGTCTATTAAACTGAAATCATACTTAAAAAATAGTGTAAAAATAACTGGAATAGTCTTTACGTTTTCACTGGTTTAATTCTATGGTATGGTGTGCATATTATTCATTATGTATCCAATTTGAGAAATTGTGCTATACACAAGATCAAGAGATAACATTAGAATCGATAGCCAAAAAACCACAAAGACCAATAAAGTTCCAGCAGGATGTTCCTCCGAATCCCACATAACCACACACTGCGTTAGAATAATATAGTTACAAACATGGTTATTTTCCGTAGGAAATATTGAATTAGATGGACTTTAACAAAATTTATTACACAATAATGGACAAATGATACAATGGCAAAAACTAAGCTTAACTATAGAATTCCCATTTGTTGTAATGTCAGTGTCAGTATTGGTCACTCAATGGAAAAATCAATGAGATTGTGCAAAGCTGATGGTGAGAGTATCAAGTTGATTATTATTTAGCAAGCGCGTATCCTCTTTTGATTAAAATGAAATTAGAATTACATCCAAAAAAGGCAATTGTTGGTTCACAGCAGCGCTGAAATCTGACTTCTACAACTAGCTTGAGTACTACATGGCTTTAATTAGGATTGCATTTCCATTTTAGAGAATTTGATAATGCCAGGGGTTTGTTTGTAAAGAAATGTTCATGCATTTCTCCAATTCAATATAACTAAATAACTTTATACCATCCATTTTGGCATGTGGGAAGAGTAAGGCAGTTGGGGATCTTCTCAGATTTAATTTTAGAATTGTTTTATATCAAAATTCCAAAATTTTAAGCAAATGAAACGACACCGTTCATATTTCATACCACGTTTTGATCTACAGAAAGATAAATTCAACTTTATTTCGTAATGTAATAGAACTCAAACCTTTCCCGAGCATTGTTTTTGTCTTATTACAAAAATTGTGACAGCCACAAAAAAGCCTTTCTCGGTTCATGTCGTCATCATCGGTGTGGTTGCCTTGTTCTGGCATAATTTTCATAGCCCGAATAATGCGTTAATAATAATCTTCATGATTTTCACACGCACAGTGGCTTAACCAAACGCATGTCATTACAAAATATGATTCAAAATATTATCTCTTTAATACGCAATGTGATGATATGTTGAAAGCTAAGATGAGAAAAACTATGCCTTGTATGACTTTCTTAGCATGTGTTATTAATTTGATTTTACTTTTTCAAATGCATCGTACTCATGATGCACATCAAATGAATCCAAATGGAGAAGAAAATGTTTTCAGTGTCTCGTCTTCTGATGATTCATTTATTTCACTCAATTTACATGATCAACTTAGCGAAACGCTTAATGTTTTGATCTTTAACTGTATATTTGGTATATTACACTTCCAATTGCAAATCGAGCCTATCAAAATACGATGAAGAATTTACAAACACACTCGCAGTTAAAATGTAATTCCTTGAAAAGTGCAGTACAATAATAATGCATCATTCCCCATGTTCATAACCTCATAAAAGTTTAGTCACGATCTTATTTGACGACAAATCAGATAAGTGGCTACATTCATACTTCATATAAGGAAAATCAAGTTTGTTGAGTGACGTTAGAAAGAAAATGTGCGAGTTAACCAAATACAGACAGGAAGAAACAGCCAAATGTATATTTCAAATTACATACTTTCAAAAATAATATTCATTTAGCCAAAAAAAATAATAATAAAATTTATGGGGTAGACTGAAACTATTTGAATGTTTGATTTCAATAGTTGTGTTCACAATCAAGTCTAAAATTTAATTCAATTTTAGGTAAACTTTCAATTTATTATACTAAAACATCACAAATTTAATGTGATACAAAGAATACAAATACTGAAGGTAGGGAAAGGCAAAATAGGAGTAATTTGTATGACAAACGACAAAAATGTCGGCATAATCCCAGTGCAAAAGAAAAGCAAACTGTAAACTCAGAAGTAAGTTCAGGCCAGGCAGTAGAAACTCCTCGAGAGAGAAAAATTGTCAAATAAATTTGGACCACATCTGGCATTTCTTATTTTCCATAAGTGGAAAGTAACATCATTTTGTGATTGTTTCTTAAAAAGGGGTGATGTTTGTTGTTTAAGACATCATCTTTGAGAGAAAGAGATGAATTGTACTTGTTACTGATGTCAATGATAGACCAAACCAATATCCGATTAAGCAGTGGGAAGTGTTTAGGCAAGCTTACATACGGATCGTTATCAGATTATGTAGATTATGTTTCCGAGTGTATTCATTTCCTTGAATCACTGCCGATATACAAAATCTTACTGTAATATGCGGTCTGCCTTTTTGTTTGATGAGTGAACAAGCGAGACCACTCATTTTTTATGATTTTATGATATTATCTGTTGTTAAGTTGTTGAATAATTCAAACCACAATGATACTTTGAATCTGCTGATATTTCAGCTCGTAATCTAAGTATAAACAATACTACAAATAGCAATGCAAAATGTAATGTAATCAGTTGCAGATTCATATTTACAAAATGTTTACGATTAGTAAATGCTACTTACCCAAAAATGTGGTAGAAAGAAAAGTAATTTTTCATACATTCTGTTTCTTATGAAACTCAATATATGAGGCACTTTCGTGAGTACTTCATGAGTGGAAAGGTGTAACAGATTTCTTTAAATCTCAAAAAAACTTGGTAAAAAAGGAATAATTATTACTTGCGGGGATACAGTATAATACAAATAATTAAAATTTATAGCTTAACATTAAACCCAAAAATTAAAAAAGTAATAATCAAATCAGTAATAGTATTCCTATCTAATGAATACAATCTTGGTGAATACTGTACTCACAGTTTGTGCAGTCTTTTGTACAAAATATTTCTCAAAACTTCCTGATTCCCTCCTTTATCCTTTCTGGGAGTTTGTAACTGCCCTCCTATGATAACTAGATCAATAGGTACAAACGGCTATCCCGTAAAAAATTAAAATTCAAACAGGAAATCAGCGATAATAACTAGGCAGCTAACCATCCTCAACAACTGCTTGGGTGAGCATAAAATTCGTTTCTTAGCTTTTCAATTAGTTAGTCTAAAATCATGTTACAGGAGGAATAGTACGTTTTGACCATATCAGACCAGACATACTACTTTTTCTATTCTATTACTATAACTAATAATGAAACATGGCATATGTAATTGACTGATTAAGATAACCAGTGATGCTTATGCTGACGATTTTTTGGGTAAAGTAAATAAAAATCTAACGAATTTTGTGGGGCTTATATGAATTTGGTGGTAGTAGGTACGTAAGTAAATAGGTATTCTTTAATTCTTCATGCTCTACAACACTATAACAGAATTCTTTCTTTTAATAACTACATTTATGCGTTTTCGTGGTGTGACTTAACCTATTATTTAGAAAACGCGTTAGAATATGGTAGTCTTGTTTATGTAAATCCGCAGTACGTATGTGAGACTAGAAGTTTTCAATTAAAATGTTTTAAAATTTAACAAAAAAAGTTAACTCCCTTCACAAAATTTCATCCGAAGGCATATTGTAGATAGTGCTTGTTGTTGATATTTTTTACAATGGAAGCAACTTAATCAGTCTACTTAATATTGAAGCCTTGTCTCATGTCACAAATTAAATTGACACTAATCCGGTAAGAGGCTCGAGATGCTGATAGATGATTCTTCTATGTACACGTAATATTGAAATGTGAAAATATTTTTCATGAATTTGATTTTAAAAGCGCGTCAAGGGACATCATTTAGGTTTTTATTACCTAATGTGCAGAATTGCTCCTCAAACATGCTTACTTATTTACAATAAAATTGTCAACTTAAATTTAGGTAGCTTATACTAATTTCTCTTGTCTTAAATCATTAGTTAAATTGAAATCCTGCAGCAGTGATTAAAAATAGTACTATAAGTATGCATTTATCCCATGTAGCAATTTGTTTTCCTGTGCTATGGATTAGTTACATAACATGAATCTTGTGCAATGCAAACAATCTTTGTTGTGTACATTAATTCAATAAGCTGTAAACAATTTTGTTTGTAGGGAAAATTGCCACTTTTGTTCCTTTGGATGCAATTACACAAGCCAAGCTTTTTTACTATGTATATGTACCTATTAAATGATCATGTCAAGTATTGTATTTTCTTGATGTATATAGTTTTAAGTACAAATTAGCTGATTTGTATTGACAACTAATTCTGTAAATTGAACAATTTTAAGTATTTTCAAAATTACATTTACAATTAGGATGAAATTTCAGACTCAATATTAGGTATTACGCAACAGAGTTCTAATCCAAGTTTGGCAACATACAAGTTAGAAATCCTTATGATATTAGCGAATTGCATAAAAGATTTTGTAAAATTAAATGTATACTTCCTTACTAAAGGTAGTTAGTATAAGTATGATATTGGAATGTCATAACGTCTCATTTTCAAACCGAATACTAAAAGATATATCTTGAAAATTAGGTAATTTGAAGGCCTTCTTATTTATTGCTCTCCTTTAACTTATTAGACAAATTCGTTTTTCGATTGATATAAATATTATGTATTGTTTATTTTCACCTGCTTGAAAATTTTAGGCAAATACAATAACAAGTTGTTAAAACACATTGTTAGTATAAAAATATTATTTGTTATAAATTGATGCCACATCATTCAGCCATTTTCATATTCCTAAAAACAAGGTTTACTTGAGTATATTAGTTAAAATTTATCAAACACAACAGTACAAAAATTGAATAATAGAATTTGAAAAAATTTGCAAAAAAAGCTAGTAAAGCAGCAGATTTGGTAAAAAAATATTCCTACAAGTCGTTTGTTATTGATGAATTTTTGATGGCCTGGTCAAAAAAGATATATGTTTTTGGGTAACAAAGTTTTAATTGTTAGTGAGAACCTACGTAAAATTACAGGCGTAAGTGTGTTCAATAAAAACAAGGAATGGGGCATGGCATAAAATAAATTTATGTCTACATTTTAAAATCCTCCTGCGTCCTACTAGACAAGATTTTGGTTAAATGCAGTACAAAGTACAGATAAAAAACTATGCCGGTAATAATGACTTATTAACACTGTGGTGGTCCCAAAGATAATTACAAATTCACAACAATGTACTCGGATATTATTACCGTGATTGAGCAAATGTCGAATTGAGAAAGAGGAGGAGTGCATCTGATGTTGGGAGGGTAATGTAGGTAATCTTTTAATTTGCTCTATCCGTCATGTTCTACAAAAATCGCAAGCAGAAAAGAATGTAACCTTGATTAGTATCTATCTGCACCATTAAACCTCGGTTTTCCAATTTATGATTCACCTTTAATCTTTAATCTCGTATTAGGCTTGATGTTGGTACATGGTGGATGCCAGGTGCAAATATAAGTGATGTAGTACTGAGTGAGGTGCAGGTGCAGGCTCATTTTTCTGAAAAAATGCAATGAACCATGAGAAGCTTTTTAAGCTGGTTAAAGCAAACGTAAATGCTAAACGTAAACAGGTAAATGTAAAAAATAACTATGAACCGAGACTCACTAATTACCAAAACAAATTTTTGATAGATATTAATTACTATTGATTAAATAAATGGTTAATCCTTTTGGTTTGATTAATGTAAAGATAAGAAAATATTCCTCTGAAGGTCCGCAGTGTTTTCTTGCTCTATTGGGATTTTGTCTTGAGTCTATGTTAATTCTTATTTCGCATTATCATACTTAATTGCAATTGTCGAAATATAACAATACTTACGCTGTTTATATGTATTGCTAAAAACAGTTAATGCAAAAAATAATATATCTTGTATGCCTTGTTTTGAATGCCACACCTTTTTATACCGGTAGAAAACAAGGGTATGCAAACCTTGGAATTGAACATAAACACCAACTCTCAAAATTAATCCCAGAAAGATTTCATAAATGATTAAATTTTTAGCTGTCAACTTGGGTTGGCAGAAAACACACCATTATTTGCTGCTATTCACAATTATAAAATTGGGAGGCCTGTATCATAATAACATGCACAGATGAATAATAGTTTGGACTATGATCATTTTGCCAAACCGCTGTACTGCAACAAATAATCAAGTGCATGCAAACAATATTACAAAATTCCAACTTAATTTTCTTGTGCGATTTATGAGAATTTCGTAACTTCAAACCAAAAATAACAAATAATATTCAGACAAGTTACACATGTAAAGGGATGTTGGACTATGCACAAAGTGGAGCTTTCATCTTCTGTCCAAATAATAAAAATCTCATGAAGCTAATTAGCATGCGATGCCGTGTCATTAAAGCACCTATTGGTATGTTGATACCTCGAAACTCTTCTTTGGAAAATGGCTATAAAAATTTATCTTTATTAGCAAATTTTATTTAAACTTATCACCAACGCTAATTAGACATGTGGAAACAATACATGAGAGGATTTACTTTGGGTAGCAGCACGTGTTAGGCAACTTATCTAATGGACACCCTTGTTGATGGATATGAAATACTTCACTGTAAGCTGCACTTATTTGAAAATACAAAGAATTTTTATGTTCTGTAATCACTCATAAAAATAAAATTTTTACAGTTCGGGGTATTAATGCTTCTTAATTAATGTACTTGCATGGTGATCCGATCATTCTGATTTTTTAAACTTAGAGATTTTTGTCAAAATTTTCTGAAATTGTTTTAGTCAAATCTATTGCAAATTTTAGTCGTTTTATTGCACTCAAGATTTGAACATTATGTTTTTGAAATAGAATTGGTGTCTATTTGTAACGCCCTTAGATTTGTGGGTATTTATACCAATGCTGTGTCCAATAGTAAACTTATAATGCAACTTTTTTTTGTCAGTTTCAAAAAGAAAATTATTTGCAATCGTGATGTGATAAATTAGGATGAACTATAAGTTTATAGCGTTTTAACTGCAGTGAAAGAGGTCGTAAATTTCTAATAAGCTACATTTTTTTGGCAAAAAAAGGCCAGAATGTAATAAATTTTCCTTTCTTTAGCTTGAGTTTTGGCAAAACTGTGTACTTTTCCCATGCTCAAATTTACGTAAACTTACTCAAAATTTTGGCTTACTGACTGACTGACTTATTGCAAGTATTGCAACAGTTGAATGCAGGTGGATGCACAAATAGGCAAAGATTGCCTTTGTGTTTCAAGCTGAAATTTTGTATGAAATTGCATGTGATGATGAAACACGTTTTCAACAAAACTAGTACTTCAGCTTAAACTGAAATTTACTATTTTATACTAAGTTTTCAACTTTTTTAGAAGAAAATTCACATTTTTTGTGAGTATATTGAGGACAACAATAAAATCATCAATAAAATTACTTGGCTGTCAAATTTTTAAGCTTTGAATGATGCTGCTATGTACCACAAAAGTGAGAATATGAAGGATGTATGCATATGAGTGACTGATAAGTATTAAATTAACCCAATACCCTTTACTGATTAGTATTTTAAAACTTTGTTTGAAAGTAGCCGGTTAGTTTCTACTGTAATAAAAATGTCAGCATAGAATTTTTATTTCTAAAACTTTCATGAGTTTTACGTGTAATGGGAGTGGCAAGGGATTATTTACTCATTATGCCAATTTCGGCGCCCGGAGTTCATCAAGTTGCCAGTTTATTAAGGTCAGACATTATCGATTTAAAACCATACATACAAGCCTTACTGGAAACAAATGTACGCAATTGAAAATTTAGTTTTTAGTCATGAATACATGAACAAATCATTTTTTAGGTAGACATCAGCAGGAACTTACTAATATGTACTTGGACTTGCCAAAATTAATCACAATCAGTCAAGTCAAAAATAGTCCATTGTCTTTAACGTTGTCCGTCTGTCATTTTTAAACAAAATTATCATAAGACAGCATTGTTACCATTATCCTTGATTTGGTCATATTGATGACAAACAAGGGCATGCATGTTCACAAACCAATCTATTTCTAAAAAAGCCACAAATACCATTTAACGTACTTTTGAGTGATTTATTTAACAACCTCTTCCATTCTCACATATCATTTGCACGATCACATCTAATTTTACTTAAGGACAAAGAATGTGAGGCAAATGGTTATAAGAATCAGTATCTAATAAACTGTTTGCTATTACCAAAATGATCAATACTGAAAAACGTGCTTATGACAGAAAATGTTTCAATCAAATGCTCAAAATCATATTAAAAAGTCAAATGATCTATTTTTTCTAACATATTTTCAACGTAAAGGAAGCATTAAATTATAAAAGTATTTCTTGTAAATCAAAACTACTGAAAATAGTTTAGGGAAAGGGGCACACGCCCTGTTTGACATGGGTAAATGACTCCATTATCATAATTTGAGGAGAGTGAAGCAAAACTTTTACTGCAACTGCAAAAAAAATTATTTCAATAATATAAGGATATCAATATTTTATTTGACAAAAATTATATACCAAGCGGAAGACAACTGATCTTATATGTTAACGGAATACTGCGTGGAAGTAAGTTTAAAGTATAATTCAACAATGTGAATTGACCCTAACCCGTCTTCATGGTATGACAGCTTATTACAAAGTCGCCATTTTTTGCCAATAGGTCAAGATTTTGGCAGAGAGAATTTCTACAAACTACAAATACTGACAATGGGCAAGAACTTATAATTGTGTCAGAGAAGCCTTAGCTTGTATAAAAATGATTCAATATATCTACGCAAATATAAAATACTAGCCATACATATTAAACAAGGAAAACTTTAAGTTATTAAACCCAAGTTTCAGCAATTCTTCAGTAAGTTATTTACTGTAAATAATGACTATGGTTTAGTAATTCGTTTCTTTCAACTAAACAAAGAAGTATTAAATTTTTCCGAAACAACAAGTCATCAAAAATAAATATTATAGTCTCCTACGTGCTGATTGAATCTACTTTAAAAACTCTTTTGACCATATCATTAACAATTTGTAGTAGGTTGGAAAAGCTCATTGATGGCGCATGTTTATTTATTAAATTTCCCGATTTCGCTTTCTTCTCAATTATGTGCCTTTTTATATTTTTTATTATACAAACACAATCTCACCTTCATTACTTTCTCTTAAATAGTAAAGTGCCAGGCAAATTGTTAGATAAAAATATTCTAAATATTTCTTTTATACCAAGTAAGAGGAATGAAAGTAGGTTTATGCAATTAGTGTCTGCTGTGAAGCTTTCCATTTATAATTTATCTTGCTATTGTGTGGTTTGGCTATGAAAAAGGGTCTGATATTTTTAACAAAAATATTTTTAAACCATCTTTATAAATCTTTCTCCCCAAACTGCTTATTGTAATATTGATAATAAAGTGAATCAAATCAAAAAGGGTAAGGTAATATTTTCTTCTATAAATTATATTATGAAGGTTGATTGTTGAAAATGCAGAATACATTCAGTACCAATTTAAAATATTAATAACTAGCTCAGCGCATAAAAATGTTTTAGTCGGCTAAAATGCTTACTTACGTATTTTACTTTTGATTGACTACCTCAATCAGGCACAGGAATTTTAATTTTATGACTATTTATATTAATTCGAAAAGGCTTCCTTCCAAAATCCAAATATTTAATTTATTGCTACTAAAAACGATAGATTTGAGCTATTTTTCTATTCATGCGGTATAATAATATGATAATCAGCATTGTCTGATTGTAACAGGAAAAGTAATAAAATGGATCCTATTATTCAATTGTACTTTTTTACTGAAATGGCCAATATAAACTTTCATTTTTAGGCAAATTAAAATATCGTACTGTAAGGGAATATTGATAGTGAAATGGTTAATCTTTGTCGCCCAATTGTGAATCTGCAAATCTACAAAAGTAAGCTTTTAAATAGCTGAATTGATATATTTGTGTTTTATTATGATGGCAGATGAATTAGTTTTATAAATGATGATTCATTAGTATTTTTATGGCTTTTCCTCGACATCACCGATCAGGCCCCGCGGAAGGTAAAATTTTCAGGGGTGGAAAATGGATAATGCACAAAACCCCCCAAAAAGTACTTTTTTGCTTATGTAACAGAATCCATAAAGAAGTCCATATCGTCTGTTATACATAACGTTTCGTTTTAAATATACTTAAAAAAATAAACTTGAGAACTTTTGAAGCATCGACGATGACGATATATTTTCCCAATATTATACAATAATTTAAAGGCGGCCAAGGCCGCCTTGAAATTTGAAGTGATTTGCCTATAATTTAAGCATCAAATATGATTTGCTCATAGATTTAATGAAATTGTATCAGTGAAAACCGACAAATTGGCTATAAATTCGCAATAATATTGTACGATTTATGCGTAAGACGTAATTGCTAACTCAAATATAACTGATAATACTTAAAATTTTTAAGTGTTTGACAAAGTTGCTTAAAAAAGTCATACAAAAGGAAAAGAAACGATTGCGGCGGAAGGCCGCAAGAAAATTTTTCATTTATTGAACAGTACTGGTATGGATATAGCAATTTTTAAGTACTTTTTGGCAAAATTACAGGGGTGGAAACACATACGTTTTCCACCCCTGCCATTTTTCAGGGGTGGAATATTCCATCCCTTCCACCCCGGTGGCGCGGTGCCTGTCACCGATTAAAAGCTTTGCTACATAGCTGCAAAATATAGGTGCGCGAGTTTCTGGAAATAAGAAGAAAGTTTATAACGACTACTATATGCTGATTTTCCTGTAATATATACGCAAGTGGGGTGGCTCATACGATGAGAAAACATGCCACAGACAAATAAAAATAATCTTCCGTCACGGTACTCCGTAACGAAAAGAAACCGCTGAGACCCAATCAAATGCTTAAAGTTTAAAAACATCTCCCCAGCAAGATCATTTCATTATTTCGCTGTCATAAAATAGTTATACTTATAGTTTTCTACGTTTTAACGATGCCATGAAATATGAAAAAATAATACAAAGCGGCAGAGATCGTTATGAATAATAATTTTAGCAATGTAGTAAGTCCCGAAATTCGCACGCATCAGTAACCATTAATACAAACCAAGAAGACGAATTATAACGACTGTGAATTTAGAAAAGCAGGATTGATCGAGAGAGGTAAGATAAGGAAAGCGAGTGCAATTTTTTGCACATACATATAACGACGAACCTCTTTGCAAATAAAAACCATAAAATGCGATGTCACACGTCACACGATTCTATGATTCATGAATGTATTCATCAATACGATTCGTCCTAAATAGAAACCTTAAAATTATAAATAAAAATCAAGGCATGATCATGATCAGTAACAAGACAAGTGACGGGAAAAGTTGCAATTACTACATAATTTAATCTCCGTCCATACTTAATGTTAGATTTATTTATGCTTTCATGATTCTAGTGCCGCCGCTACCATAACTTGCTGATGTAAGCAGTACGCCACATTGAATACTTCAGCTTTATTAAATACATGATTTGCAAACGCAGTAAGAGCTGATACTGACGATGCTGATGAAAGTCAATACTATTTGAGGATTTGTGTTCCTTCCTTCCTCCTTTTTATTCAAGAGAATTATTTCATCCTAATAAGGTTTCTTTTATGCACTTACACCTCTCTGTTAAAGTAACCCAACTCGGTTTTATCAATACGCTTAATGAAATTTTCACTTTGGCTTTTGTCATCGTTTAGTATCATCGCTATCACTATTTTGGTTAAAACTTTCGTCGGCGAGTGTAGGCATATAATAAGACTAGAAAGTATTCTTCATATTAGAAACAATAATATTAAGATTAATATGACTTGTATTGATGCATTCATCAAATTCATAAAATGATGAAACCGAAATATTTTCCTTGTTTTCAGTATTTTCCTGTTTACCAATTTGGTATTCTATTGTGTTAGTTTTTTGAATGTTTTTTGCGTCATAATTTTCTTTGGAATTTGTATGCTTGCTTTAAAATAGTAATAAAAAGATTAATATTGCATAAATTATATAGATTTGAAAAGCCGTAGTAGTTGAAAAAGAGTAACCGAAGGATGGCATACACGTCGAGAGGGATTGATGCAGCACACTTTCTTGGCAGTTCTTCGTGACTTTGGGGAAGGCAGGCCGAAACAGAAACATGAATTAATTTGATAACAAAAACGTAGTTAAGCAAAGCTTCAAGAACAAATATAAGCTTTATTGACAATAAATCCCATATTTAAGAAGAATTGCAGACCTTCATTGTAATTTAATTAAATTGGATGTCAATATCGTTGTTAGTTATGCGTTTGTTATGTACGATTTTTATATAGAGCCACTGAAAATGAACTTTGAGTTCGAGTATTGCAGAGTATAACATTATTACCATGAATTTTGTGAGAACACAAAACCCAATTACAAAATGATCAAATGATTCATATTAAAGCATTTCCTTTTATTATAATAGGCACTTTATGTGTAAGCATTCAAGCAAGAAATGTCACTTTCAATTTGAAGAGCACGCTTTTGTTATTGGCCTTGTCATGTAACCTAAATCTTACAAGTTTACTTTTTGAAAGAGAATCAGTGTTTTGGATAGCTTTTATAATGTTTTTGTCTAGACTTACCACTTTGGATCGTTTCTCTAAATATCCTGTGATTCGAATCGGCTCGTTGAGTTTAACTTCCTGAAATGTTGATGCTCCTTCTGCAGTTGATGAAGATGACCTTCTCCCTAATTTATTATGATTGGTTTTACTGCTAACGCTGTAATTACTTCGACTGCTGCTGGTACTACTGCCACTACTTCTAGTGCTGCTATTCTTATAGCTTTCATTGCTGTTATTATTGTTATTAAGCTCCGAATTCTCCTTGAGCACACTAAAGTCGTTATTATGGCTTGAAGATGTCGAGGCTCCTGATAAGGAAGCCGAATCGTTTTTGAATCTTGCAGTAGATTTATTACTTTTTGGTGATTCATCTGAAAGAGATGCAGATGAGCTAGAGTCTTTTTCGTTAAGGCTTGTCCGAAATTTTTCAGATGCGTGTATTGAAGGCGATGACAGGACGTCCAGGGAACGAGATCGTGCCAAAAGCATAGAAATATGCTTTTTTGAATCTGTGACAGTGGATTTTTCCATTTCACTTATAAGTTTTCTTCCAGCTTCCATAATGACGTCGCTGGTTGGTCTAGGATTTCCTTTTTTGTGCTTCATCATTTTAGCATTTTCCGGCATCTTGTTTTATTTAATTAATTTAATTTCACTAATTTCGTAAATTAGATGAAAGTGTGAAATAGTAAGAAGTCATTTTGAAATTCTTCTTTTTATTGCGTTCACTGTAAGTTAACAGAATGGTATAATCCACAACACCTTTAAAATCCTGTCTTATATTGCACTAAAAATTTCTAAACTTTTAAAATTACTTCGTTGATTCTTTTTTGGCACCACTTGTCTCTGTATTAGGGAAGGAAGAACTGTAACAAAAAATAGTTATCATTAGTAAAAATTTTATTTCAGAACAGAAAACATTTGCCCAATTGCATTGCAGCATATCTATTGCTGTAAAAGGCACTTCTCTAATATTAAGCAGGTTTTAAAATGTAGATAAAAAAATCTGAAATTCTTTCAATTTCGGTAACGCAACCATGTAACATTCAACCTGATTCATAGGAAAAGGTGACGACGAGGTAGCGAGGGCGTTTAAGAACACACATTTCGAAAACTAATTACTAACACAAAGTAAAACAATATGGAAAATTGGTTAAAAATTTGCCTTTCCTTTGGATGACATTTGTTGTGTCGCTTTGCTGTCTTTGCCCGTCACTTATCTTTTTAAGGTTTCAGAAGTTACAATGACGTTTTGCATACTTATCTCCTACTTATCGTTCCTAAGTTGCTTATCATTTGGTTAAGTCAACTTTTTAAAACAATTTGCAATTTTCCTCTTCTCTTCAAATACTTGCTTTGTGAGTTGATTTAAGCGCAACAGGGGCCCTCAATTACTATCTTAGTTGACAGTAAGAAGATTTAAAAATTATAATATTGCTGGTAAGTAAAGAGAACGCACAGATAATATGTTGCTCAAGATTGCTTCATTACATTTTTTAAACAAGTGTACAATTTTTACTAACTTGTTGCCTTATATCACCTCTTGCCATATCAGCACCGAGGCTGTCTGCCATCGCCCAGCATGAAACACTCAAAGTAACGTATATTCAGTAGTTAGCAAAGAATACAATGTTATAAAAGAATGCAAAAAAGATCAGTCAAAGTATAACTGACGGACAGACGGTGAAATATGGTTGGGGTGACCGCAATCACAAGGAATAAAGTACTTTAATGCTGCTAAAGAGGAAATATTCTTGCAAAGTTTACTTGTCTTTCCTCCTAGTTAAGTTATAATAAGAATATTATTTATGATAAAAGCTCAATAACAATAATGATATCTTTGTTTAGTAGCCCACCCGTTCCTAGCGGTTGGTCTTATATTCTATGACTCCTTTTCCTTCATCCTTTTTAGTTTTTGCAAAAAAAGAAATTTCACAAATTCCTCACTTGAAATGATAAGAAAACCAAATAGAAATAAAACATGCGCCTTTTTATTTTTATTAGCATTTGAATCCCATTCTTTTAAAATCCAAATTTGGTTGACGTACATGTAAACACTGTATTACTGGGAGGAAGCAAAATCCCACTTTTCACTTTAAACTGTCCTTTCTGATTTTTTTCTGAACAAGATGATAATGACCACGAAGGATTTTTGTATGTTTTTCTGCAAAATATTTGAAATCTGTTTTTTAAAAGAATTAATAAGTTTGATAAATACCATGAAAGCATCCCAAAAACAGTTCTACTTATTGTGGTACATGTAAAGTGGGATAATTGAAAAGGTTGATAAGACACTAGAAGTTATTTGAGAACCAAAGATAACAAGGTCTGTTGTAGCTCAGTGGTAGA